>KV417749.1:0-69361 GCA_001630335.1 Athelia psychrophila
TAGAGACGCTGTCGTTCTGGGGCTGTGGGGCGCCAGTCATCCGGCACAATGGCCTCGATATCATCAATCGAGTTTCATCCAGCAACTTACGAGAGCTGAATATCTCCCTCGATTGGCTGTCTATTGGTGATCTCAACAAGATAGAGCACGTCGGTGCTGAAAGTCTACCAGAACTGGCTGCAATTGATACGCTCTTGCAACACCCCAATTTTGCTAACTTGGAAGGGCTCAACATAGGGTTGCCAAGGGTTGTCGATTCGATGCAGAATTTCTTTCCTCGGACCTCAGCGCGGGATCTTCTGCATGTCATGTGCTATAGCAAGATGGAGCATCTGGGCAGGCACACGCAGGTGAGGCTGTGGATGTGATGTTATCGGACGATGATAATGAGCCGATTCTCTGCTCGCTTGGGACCTGTTGTATTTTCATCCGTACCCATGCCTTCGATATTTGCTAAATTTGGCATAGTATTTGCACTCACGAGATTACGAGACTCGGACCATCAGCTTCGAGGCTCCATACTGTATTATGCTCAGTGCTGTACTTATCCTGACAAATGGACAAGTGTCAAGCTTCGAAGTGGTGCTAATTATAAGAGAAAGAGATGGGCACCGGCTGCGCATTGCGAAAGACTTGAAGATAATTTTGTGCTTTGTGATCGCTAGTCGATGAAGAATTAAAGCCAATTGCGAAAGCAATGACGTCGACGTTTCGCTCATTGACACCGGGTTCTTCAACGGGTCCTATCACATCTTATGACGTTCTTATTCATTTTCGTTCTTTCGATCTAGTTCTACCCAGTTCGCTGCGGATTGAGTCAATTGTGACTGGGGTTGAGAGACCAGCCCTACCGTTGACTAGTACTCCGGTTGAGGCGTGGCTACTCTCTTCTGCATGTATTGGATGATAACGCGATGATGACTCGGCTGTGCACTGTCAGAGACACTGAGGTGAGGTTGTGGACCTAATGTAATGCTTTTGCCGCCTTACCTGCAGTATTTACAAGTGCGTACTCCATATCAGCTTCCCCGTGGTATTATTAGGCAAGAAGTACGTGCACTTCACGATCTTACTTTCTTTGAGTTTCCGTCCTTTCAGCTTCTGCTGGACATTGCGTTTCAATAGCGCTGATACACAAATAAAGCGTACATAGCACATTGTAACTGACACTGGCAGTATTCTTGCGTGCCTCGGTGAAGACGTGAGGGTATATATTGTTGTTTGAGTGCAGCGGGACGGCACAACTATAAGGTGGTACAAGAAAATCACAATGAATTGAGCTCCTTTAAGCAGGGGTAATCGCAAACTACTTCGAAAACACCCTCTCTGGGTCATACTTTTTCTTCAGAGCCTGCAATTTGGGGTAATTTGACCCATAGAAGACTTCCGAGCGATCAGCGACAGCCCCGGTATCTGAATCACCAAGCGCAATCTCAGGGTCTGTAAGGCATAAAGATCAATTAAACTGCAAATGCCTCTGCACGATAAGTCCGACTCACCGTAGTTGCCATACCCGCCACTCGCTTTGTCCTCCAGCTCGACATTCCCGCTGATCGCAATATCGGTGACTTTCCTGCTCGCATTCCTAGAAAACACCGCATTTTCCTCCGTGTTTTCGTCCCATCTGATGATGTTCAATACGTTGAAGTACGGTGAGCGTATTGATGCAGTCGCATCGTCCGGCACACTGCAAACCTGCTTGAGCCCGAAATATTCGAAGAGGCACGACATAGTCATGTCAAGGCGCTTGGCGCTTAGCTCGATCACCTCGTCCATCACCTTGGAGGCGACTTCGAGGCGAGGTTTGGTCCACTTTACTCCTTTCATGTAGGTGCAGCGTCCATGAGGGAGTTGGGGATTCTATCGGGACAAGGGCTTTAAGAACAAATTGTGGTCAATAGGTATTTGTGGGACGCACGTGCAGGGCATTTAACTCCTCGTAAGGAATCTCTTTGGACGTATCTGTGATCGGGTCTGGCGAGAGATTATTGTCAGTAAAATGTTTTGTGCAGTGAAACGAGCCTCAATGGCTCACTTAGAGCAAAATAATCTTTGAAAACTGTCCGACCTTCCTGCTTGCTGCCGTTGTAAACGAGAAACACAATAAAAACCGGCTGCGAATTTTTCATTGGACTTCGATTCTCCGATATCAAATAAATTGACACTTGCCGACAATCGCCAAGGGTGCCAAACGATCTCCCAATATTAGCAAGTAGATTCTGGCAACAAGTGGAATGACTCGGAGAAGAACCGAACCCAAATGGTGAAATACGAGATCCAACTGCGCAAGCTGCATTGCGCATCGATCCATACGAGTCACTCCAACTCAAGTTTAAACTACATACTTGCACGCGCGGCAGGCGAGTCCGAAGCGATGCATTGGAACCAGAAATAAGTAGGTCGTAAATGGTATGCACAGACACAGAATACGTTAGCGAAATATCGTACACTCCCCCCGCCTCCGCCTACGCGTTGCTGATCCGCTCATCCTCCTGCTTCTCGTCATCCACGCTCCCCTTCTCCACATCCCCGCCCGCCACAGCGCCCTCCTTCACCGCGCCCGCCGGCGCGAGATCCTCCTCCTCGAGCTCGTCGTTCCCGCCACCCTCCTCAAACGCCGTCTTCGCCTTCTCAAAGTGCGACGCGTGGTTCTCCGGCCCAATCAGCGTTATAAAAATCACAAACGCGACCACCACCCCAATCAGGATCCCCTGCACCTCCGCGTAGTCGGGCACCACCGTCGGCCGCCCCGTCGCGGGGTCGAGCTTGGGCAGGGTCGTCTTGAGGTTGTCCCCGCCCGTCGCCTCGATCTGCGCGCTCGCGCTCGAGATCATGTTGCCCACCTGGTACGCCACGCCCGGGAACGTCGCCCTAAACGCCGGCGGGGACATCTCCGCGAGCTGGATGGGGATCACGCCCCACGCGCCCTGCACGCCGAACTGGATGCAGAACGCGCCCGCCGCGAGGCCCGAGAAGGTCGAGGGGATGATCCGGAGCGGGATGAAGACACCGACGAGGAGGCAGAAGATGATGATGGTGAGGTGGCGGCCGATGTACTGGCTGACATAGCCCGCGATAGCGCCGACGTTGCCGATGATGGTGGCGACGGTCGCATCGTGCGAGGAGAGGCCCTTGTTGGACTTGAGGTACGTCGGGTAGAGGTCCTGAGAGCCGTGTGAGAGGAAGTTGAAGCCTGGAAGAGTCAGTTAGTAGATGAAGAGAAGGGGGTTAGAGGCACGGAAAATCGAGCGCGCAGAGGCAAGCTCGCGGAAGAACGTAGAGCTCGCAAGCTCGCAGAAGATGAGATAGCTCGCATTCAGCGAACGCGACTCACCGGTAATCAGCAAAACCGCATAGATCCACAAAACCCAGTGCTTCGTCAACATGTGCCCCGTCTCCCTGATCTCCCTGATAAACACCTGCGTCTTCTTGCCCGCCATGCTTCCCTTTAAGCCTTTCAATCTCATTTGCCCTCTGGCACACCTCCGATTCGGGGCGCGGAGGCACGCAGCGAACATGCTGATGCCGGCGTCTGTCTAGAAGAGGGCGCGCCGGCCCTCGCTCTGCTCGGGAACGAGGTCGAGGTAGGCGGCGGCGGCGATGAGGTAGCTAACCGCGTTGCCCTGACGACACACCCAGCCCCCATATCCCGCCCATCGCCACGCTGAACAAGCTGCGCGCGGCCAGGAACTGGGGATACGTTCTTACGAACCCGCAACCCAGCTCGATCACGCTGCACATCGCCAAGTTGAAGACGAGGGCCCACTTACGGTCGAAGCGGTCGAAGACGCCGAAGACGATGGCGCCGATGGAGTGGAAGCGGAGAGTGAGGTTGATGATCGTGATCGCGTGCGCGGACTTGCCGAAGGATTCCTGGAGATTGGTCATGAAGAGGGAGACAGAGAAGAATTCAATGGCGTCGCAGGACCATGCGAGCCAGCTGTAGACAAGTGTTTACGGGCGAGGAGGGAGAGCGGCTAGGAGACCCCAAAACTGAGCCCACCGGATCCACATAAGTAGCCTTTTTGAGACAGGTTAAGAGGGACGGCCCTGGCGCATCTCGGGACGTGGCTTGAGGCTCGCTATGAATGCGGGCGCCAGGCACGGCCGGTGAGGAAAGTGGGATGAACAAAAGCGTCCTTCAGCGCTAATTCCTGAGAAGTATTATATTTGGACTCGTAGTGTATGCGGTTCAGCTGCAACTGTCGATGTTATTGTACGCTGGACCAGTTGTAAATAAGGGATACGACACCTTTATATAATTCGCTGATCAGTTGATAGTCAGTATCATATGCATTACGGGTCCTAATATAGTACAAAGGCAACACCCGCATTGGCAATGCTATGTCGCTGGTATGCGGCGCGTGCGGCAGGGTTGGCAGTGCATAATTGGGGTGGCCCCTGAGCCAACCTTGAGCGGGATGGGTGCTGTATAAGTAGCACTGCCGTTCGACGAGAACAATAGAACACGCGGCGACGGGTTGATGCCGCATAAGAATGCTAGCTTTTCGCGGGTGTTGGCAACTCCGACTTATTTACCCTTACCTTGCTCTTTTACTTGCATACCGTGACATACCTCTTGCTACTCGTCCCCTACGTAGCTCTTGGTGCTGATTGCGCTCAACCCATCCACCATGGGGTTGCCACAAAATCTCCAAGGAATGGCAAACTGCAAGCCGGTGCATAGCATACCTCCTCTTGCGTGACTCTTCTAATCTTGCCTCTTCGAATGCGAATAGACTTTCGTTACCACAGACACATCTGGCGGGTCGGTGACCAACATTAACGGGGATTATATCAAAGGCCAACGCCTTGAAGTTAATGGCGATTACATCGCGTGCGCAAATATTAACGTCAATCCCCCTGACTCAAAGGAACAGAACGGACGTTTTCTCCGTGAGTGTGGCAAATGGACGCACTGATTGTCACTCCGACATTAAACCTCCCCTTCTGAATTTTGGCAGATCTATCTTCGTGTTCTCGTTATTCCTGTGCGTGACAAATGCACTCAATGAGTATCGCTCTGACATTGAACCCTCCCTTCTGAATTTCAGCAAATCCACCCCCCAACCTGATTCGGTTTTTGGTTTTCAAAATGTTTGTGCGTATGACAAATGCACGCGCTGAGTGTCGCTCTGACATTGAACCCTCCCCCTTTGAATTTAAGCTGATCTCCCTTTGCGGTCTCGTTATTGTACGTGTGATAAACGCACTCACTGAGTGTCGCTCTGACATTGAACCCTCCCCTACTGACATTCAGAAATTACACCCCCGCAGCGCTTTCGTCATTCATGTGCGTGTGGCAAATGCACTGGCTAAGTGTCGCTCTAACATTAATCCCTTCCCTTCTAAATATCAGCAAATCGACTGGACGGTTTTTCTGTGTGTGTGACAAATGCACTCACTGAGAACTGTCGCTCTGACATCAAATCCCCTTCTGAATTTCAGCAATTCCACGTTGCTCATGTGCGGCACATGACCAACATCGTTCCCATGTAAGTGCATCAGCACTCATAGGTTATCTCTGCCACTTATACCACTGCCAAGTGGCTGGGATGGCGTATAGATGCCAGGACTTTCGGATGGATCCCTGGGTGGTTAATACAAGAAGTCAACCATTCTCTCGGAAACCTCCAAGAATTTGATTGTGCTCTCGCACAGTTTTATCTGCTTCTCGAGAATAATCTGTCAGTCCATGGAGGGGCCAGGCATAGTGGAAAGGATGCGAAGGGTATGTTTACAGGAAGCGAGTGAGTCAATCATGGCTACAGTATCATACCATCGGACACTGACCGTTAGAATTGTGCAGCGTTGGACCCGAGTTGGCGCGTGTGCTGATGTGCCGAGCTCGCAGTGAGGGAGGAAAGGGAGGTGCAAGGAACGAGAAAAAGGGTCCTGACAAGTAGTGGCCCGCCGCTGCGCAACCTCGTCCTGATATACTTCACGCCGACATCGTCCCTCCCCGTCTCGCCTCCCTCGTACTCCAACACCGCCGCATTTATTAAGGTATCCCCCATGACTTAGGTATCCCCATAGGCCAATGTTTCTATATATTTACAAGCCTCACACTGATTAAGGTATCCCCCGGCGTGGCTTAAGTATCCCCATAGCACAATGTTTCTGCATGTTTACAATATACCCGGCATTCATATGTGTTCCTTCACTCAATTTTGAGGTTCGAGTCTGAGGCCAGCCGCCAGCGATCAAGTATCCAAGTACTCATGCGCTGCCTACACTGTGATCTATAGTCTGAAAATTCCGCCCGCTAGCAGCCATTACTTACTAACACGGATGTCCAATGGGCTGCAAAATGGCTGTTGGAATTGTTTGCCACATGCAAGAAGGTGGTGGGCGGATCACATTGTGTAACTCAAAACTGGCAAGAAACCGCGATTTTAGAATTTGGTTTCGGGTCATATTTTCGGATTAGGGGATCGAAGTTCGTCTGCTCCTATCGAGTATCGATATCGCGATAGGGTAATATGTATATGGATGGTTCGCGATAGAAGTGGAGATGTGCATTCTGATCTTGGCAGAACTTGGCGTAACCGCATACAATCATAAGACAATATGCAGACATGAAGACATCTCAGCAATTCGAAGATTCCCACCGATAGTACATATGTTGATGTTAACGTTCCGCCAACGGTTGATTAGCACGGACTTGTCTAAGGCGAAGATCCAAGTGCCAGTGATGATGCTGACATCTCGGAGGGAGCCAAATGAGCTCAGTGTCTAACCCGTGTAATGGATCCTCTCTGTCGGATTGTTAAAACGAGTTGAATGAGAAAAACGAGATCCAACTACGCCCCCCGCAATGCGCATCGATCCAGACCAGGGACCAGGGATCCATGTCTGTGGGGAGACCATCATTGCAACTTGAGTCTCAACTACATACTCGCACGCGCGGTGATGCCAGAGGTTATGCAAGTCGAGTCCGAAGCGATGCATTGGAACCAAGAATAAGTATGTTGTAAATGGTATGTATCGTAGCAGATACCTTGGTAAGATATCGTACACCCCCTCCTCTACGCGTTACTGATCCGCTCATCCTCCTGCTTCTCATCATCCACGCTCCCTTTCTCCACATTCCCGCCCATCGGCTTCCCCTCCGCCCTGCCCGCCGGTGCCCAATCCTCCTCCTCGAGCTCGTCGTTCCCACCGCCCTCCTCAAACGCGGCCTTCGCCTGCTCAAAGTGCGACGCATGATTCTCCGGCCCAATCAGCGTGATGAAGATCACGAACGCGACCACCACCCCAACAGGATGCCCTTCACCTCCGCGTAGTCCGGCACCACCGTCGGCCTTCCGGTCGACGGATCGATCTTGGGCAGCGTGGTCTTGAGGTTGTCCTCGCCCGTCGCCTCGATCTGCGCGCTCGCGCTCGAGATCATGTTGCCCACCTGGTACGCCACGCCCGGGAACGTCGCCCTAAACCTCGGCGGGGACATCTCCGCGAGCTGGATGGGGATGACCCTCCACGCGACCTGCACACCGAACTAGATGCAGAACGCGCCCGCGACCAGCGCGCTGAACGAGGAGGGGATGATCCAGAGCGGGATGAAGCAGCCGATGAGGAGGCAGAAAATGATGATCATGAGCCGACGCCCGATGTACTAGCTGACGTATCCCGCGATGGTGGCGACGTTGCCGATGATGGTGGCGACGGTCGCGTCGTGCGAGGAGAGGCCTTTGTTGGATCGATCTGAGGTAGATCGAGTAGAGGTCCTGCGAGCCGTGCGAGAGGAAGTTGAAGCCTGGGCGCGAACAGGGAGGTTAGTATGGGATTCAGGGATAGGAAGGAAGGAGGGGGGAAAGTGCACGCCTCGTGCGCGCTCGAAGGAAGAAAGCACACCCCCCAAGCGCGCATGAAACGGAAGAACTGACTCACCAATCATCGATCGTCAGCAACACCGTGTAGATGCACAACACCCAGTGCTTCTTCAATGTCCGCCCTGTCTCCTTTACGAACACCTTTGTCTTCTTCAATGTCCGCCCTGTCTCCTTTACGAACACCTTCGTCTTCTTCCCCGTCGTGCTCCACCTACGTCTTTCAATCTCATTTGCCTTCTGGAACACCTCTGATTCGGGCAGGCACGCGGCGAACATGCTGATCCGGCGCCGGTCCAGAAGAGGAGTCCTCGCTCTGCTCGGGAACGAGGCAGAGGAAGATGGCGGCGGCGATGAGGTAGCCCACCGCATAGCCCTGCTGTAGTACGCCGGATGCGAGGTCGTGCAGTTCTACAGGCAGACAGATTTTCCAGCGCAGACAACACGCTTAGCCCCACCGCCACGCCGAACAAACTGCGCGCGGCCAAAAACTGGGGATAAGTTCTTACGAACCCCCTGCCCAGCTCGATCACGCTGCACAGCGCCCCTGAAGCTGAAACCGAGGGGCCACTTGCGGCCGAAGCGGTCAGAGACGCCGAAGACGACGGCGCCAATGGAGGGGAAGTGGAGGGGAAGTGGAGAGTGAGGTTGATGATCATGATCGTGTACGCCGACTTGTCGATGGATTCCTGGAGGCTGGTCATGGAGAGAGAGACGGAAAAGAAGTCGATGGCGTCGCAGGCCTAGGCGAGCCAGCTGTAAACAAGTGTTAGCGGGCGGGGAGGGAGAGCAGCTAGGCGACTCACCCAGCCTAAAACTGAGCCCACCGCATCCACGTAACCTCCTCGAGACAGGTTAGAAAGCGGGCACCGAGTACGGCCATCGTATTGGTGGGGGATTTATTCAGGGTAAGGTTCGAACGAACGCCCCTATATCCTTGCTAAGTACATCTGTAAACTACCCACGGACCCCTTGCTTCCTAAAGTGGGAAGAAATTTGGAGCGTCCTTCAGCTTGCCTTCAGCGCTAATTAGCGCTAATTCCTGGAAAGTATTGTATTTGGACTCGTAGTGCATGCGGTTCAGCTGCAACTTTCGATGTTATTGTACGCTGGACCAGTTGTAAGTAAATAAAACTACGTGCTATCATCGCTACCGGACACTATGCCACACGTGATAGCAAATCAGTGTTTCCTGATGACTATAGTACAAAGGCAACACTCGCATTGGCAATGCTATTCTGCTGGTAGGCGTGTGCGGCGCCAGCGGTTGGCGGTGCACAATTGGGGTGGCCCCTGAGCCAACCTTGAGCGGGATGCGTGCTGTATAAGTAACACTACCGTTCGACGAGAACAATAGAACACGCGGCGCCGGGTTGATGCCGCGTAATAATGCTACCCTTTCTCGCGTGTTGGCAACTCCGACTTATTTAACTTGACCTAGCTATTTCACTTACATCCATATCTCTTGCTACACGGCCCCTACATAGCGCTCATCCCATCCAACATGGGGTTGCAGCAAAATCTCAAAGAGATCAACGTCAAACCCCCAAAGGAACAGAACAGACATTTTCGCCGTGAGTGTGAAAAATGCATGCACTGAGTGTCACTCTGACATTGAAATTTGAATCCTCTCTTTCTGAATTTCGGCAGATCTACCTTCGTGTTGTTATTATTCATGTGCGTGTGACAAATGCACTGAAAAAGTGTCGCTCTGACATTGAGCCCTCCTTTCTGAAATCCAGCAAATCCACCCCCCGACCTGATTAGTCTTTGGGATGTCGTTATTAATCTTGTGAGCATGACAAATGCACGCACCGAGTGTCGCTCTGACGCTGAACCCTCCCCTTCTGAAATTCAGCCATCATGGGCTATTTTCGCTATTAAGGTGCGTGTGACAAACGCACTCACTGAGTGTTGCTCTGACATTGAACCCTCCTCTTCTAAATTTCAGCTGATCGGTTGTATGTTAGCCATGCTAGTGCGTGTAACAAACACACTCACCGAGTGTCGCTCTGACATGGAACCCTCCCCTTCTGAAATTCAGCCATCATGGGCTATTTTCGCTATTAAGGTGCGTGTGACAAACGCACTCACCGAGTGTTGCTCTGACATTGAACCCTCCTCTTCTAAATTTCAGCTGATCGGTTGTATGTTGGCTATGCTGGTGCGTGTGACAAACGCACTCAGTGACCGAGTGTCGCTCTGACATTGAACCCTCCCCTTCTGAAATTCAGCCATCATGGGCTATTTTCGCTATTGTGGTGCGTGTGGCAAATGCACTCACCAAGTGTCGCTCTGACATTGAACCCTCCTCTTCTAAATTTCAGTTGATCGTCCTTTGTATTTCTGTTATGCCTGTGCGTGTGACAAACGCACTCACCGAATATCGCTCTGACATTGAACCCTCCCCTTCTGAATTTCAGCCATCATGGGCTACTTTCACTGTTTACTTTGTGCGTGTGGCAAATGCACTCACCGAGTGTCGCTGTGACGTTAAACCCTCCTCTTCTAAATTTCAGCTGATCTACTTTTGTATTCTCATGATTGTGCGTGTGACAAACGCACTCACCGAGTGTCGCTCTGATATTGAATCCTCCTCTTCTAAATTTCAGCAGATCTACTTTTGTATTATCATGATCGTGCGTGTGACAAATGCACTCACCGAGTGTCGCTCTGACATCTAACCCTCCCTTTCTGAATATCAGCCAATGTGCACCATTGTTCATGCATGTGTGTGACAAATGCATTCGCTGAGTACTGTCGCTCTGACATTAAGCCCTCCCTTTCTGAATTTCAGCAGATCCATGTTGCTCGTGTGCGGCACATGACGAATGTCGTTCCCATGTAAGTACACCAGCACCCGTAGATGATGTCTGCCACTTACACTACTGTTAAGGGACTGGGATGTCGTATTTTGGGCACCAGAGACAGGAGGACATATGCCAGGACTTTCGGATGGGTCCCTGAGTGGTTAATACAAGAAGTCAATCGTGCTCTCACAAACCTCCAAGAAGTCGATTGTGCTCTCGCACAGTTTTATTTGCTTTTCGAGAATAATTCGTCAGTCCATGGAGGGACCAGGCATAGTGGAAAGGATGCGAAGGGTATGTTTACAGGAAGCGAGTGAGTCAATCCTGGCTACAATATCTTACCATCGGATACTGACCGTTAGAATTGTACAGCCTCGGACCCGAGTTAGACCGTGTACTGAGGCGCCGAGCTCGCAGTGAGGGAGGAAAAAGAGGTGCGAGGAACGAGAAAAAAGGTCCTGACAAGTAGTAGTCCCGCCAATCCCGTCCTGTTCTACCTCCCCGTCGCAACACTCTCATCTTGGTATACTGCAGACCGTCTTCGGCCATCCCCGTCTCGACACCCTCGCACTCCAACTTCACCGCATTGATTAAGGTATCTCCTGTGACTTAGGTATCCCCATAGGACAATGTTTCTGCATGTTGGCAATACACCCGTGTTTGCTCGAGATTCACATGTGTTTTCTCTCAATTTCGAGGTTCGAGTCTGAGGCCAGCCGCCAGCGGTCAAATATCCAAGTACTGAAGTACTGCTTACACTGCGATCTGTAGTCTGAAAATTCCTCCCGCTGGCAGCCATTACTTACTGACACGGACGGCCAATGGCAAAATGGCTATTTGAATTTTTTGCCACATGCAAGAAAGCGGTGGGCGGTCACATTGTGTAACTCAAAACTGACAAGAAACCACAATTTGGTTTCGGGTCATATTTCGGGTTAGGGGATCGAAGTTCGTGACGTCAGCTCCTATCGAGTATCGATATCGCGATAGGGTATGATGCATATGGTTCGCGATAGAAGTGGAGATGTGCATTCTGATCTTGGCAAAGCTTGGCAGCTCATGCAATCGCTAGACAATATGTAGACATGAAGACATTTTAGCAATTCCACGATTGCCACTGGTGGTACATATGTTGATGTTAACGTTCCGTCTATGCCGACACATTTTCGAGGGTGCCAAATGAGCTCAGTGTCTAACCCGTGTAACGGATTCTCTCCCTCAGATTGTTAAAACGAGTTGAATGAGAAAACGATATCCACTGCGCCCGCCGCAATGAGACGAGAGACCAGGGATCCATGTATGTGGGGACACCATCGTTGACTACATACTCGCACGCGCGGCAATGCCAGAGGTTATGCAAGTCGAGTCCGAAGCGATGCATTGGAACCAGAAATAAGTATGTCGTAAATGGTATGCACAAACACAGAATACGTCAGCGAAATATCGTACACTCCCCGCGCCTCCGCCTACGCGTTGCTGATCCGCTCATCCTCCTGCTTCTCATCATCCACGCTCCCCTTCTCCACATCCCCGCCCACCGCCTTGCCCCCCACCCCGCCCGCCGGCGCCAGATCCTCCTCCTCCAGCTCGTCGTTCCCGCCGCCCTCCTCAAACGCCGTCTTCGCCTTCTCAAAGTGCGACGCGTGGTTCTCCGGCCCAATCAGCGTAATGAAGATCACAAACGCGACCACCACCCCAATCAATATGCCCTGCACCTCCGCGTAGTCGGGCACCACCGTCGGCCGCCCCGTCGCGGGGTCGATCTTCGGGAGGGTGGTCTTGAGGTTGTCCCCGCCCGTCGCCTCGATCTGCGCGCTCGCGCTCGAGATCATGTTGCCCACCTGGTACGCCACGCCCGGGAACGTCGCGCGGAACGCGGGGGGCGACATCTCCGCGAGCTGGATGGGGATCACGCCCCACGCGCCCTGCACGCCGAACTGGATGCAGAACGCGCCCGCCGCGAGGCCCCAGAAGGTCGAGGGGATGATCCAGAGGGGGATGAAGCACCCGATGAGGAGGCAGAAGATGATGATGGTGAGGCGGCGGCCGATGTACTGCGAGACATAGCCCGCGATGGCGCCGCCGACGACGGCGCCGACGTTGCCGATGATGGTGGCGACGGTCGCGTCGTGCGAGGAGAGGCCCTTGTTCGACTTGAGGTACGTCGGGTAGAGGTCCTGCGAGCCGTGCGAGAGGAAGTTGAAGCCTGGGAACACGCAGATTAGCGGAGGTTCAGAGAAAGGGTGGGCGCTTCGTGCGCGCTCGAGGGAAGAAGGCACGCCTCCCAAGCGCGCATGAAAGGAGGGCTCACTCACCAGTCATCAGCAAAACTGCGTAGATGCACAGCACCCAGTGCTTTTTCAGCATGTGCCCCGTCTCGCGGATGAACACCTTGGTCTTCTTGCCCGTCGTGCTCCCCCGGAGGCGCTCGAGCTCCTTGGCCTTGCGGAACACCTCGGACTCGGGCAGGCACGCGCGCAGGCACGCGGCGAACATCCAGATGCCCGCGCCGGTCCAGAAGAGCGCGCGCCAGCCCTGGGGCTGCTCGGGGACGAGGTAGAGGTAGACGACGGCGGCGATGAGGTAGCCGACCGCGTAGCCCTGCTGCAGCACGCCGGACGCGAGGCCGCGCAGCTCCACGGGCAGGTTCTCCAGCGCCGAGGACGCGCTCAGGCCCCAGATGCCGCCCATCGCCACGCCGAACAGGCTGCGCGCGGCGAGGAACTGCGGGTAGGTCTTGACGAACCCGCTGCCGAGCTCAATCACGGAGCACAGGGCGAGGTTGAAGACGAGGGGCCACTTGCGGCCGAAGCGGTCGGAGATGACGCCGAAGACGACGGCGCCGATGGAGCGGAAGAGGAGCGTGAGGGTGATGGAGGTGGTGATGGTGTGCGCGGACTTGCCGAAGGACGCCTGCAGGTTCGTCACGGAGAGCGACACGGAGAAGAAGTCGATGGCGTCACAGGACCATGCGAGCCAGCTATGGACAAGTGTTAGCGGGCGAGATGGAGGAGGTTAGGGGGGAGACTCACCCAACCCAGAACTGGGCCCACTGCATCCATGTGACCTCCTTGAGACACGTCCAGAGGGGGCGGCCCTGGCGCATCTCGGGGCGCGGCTTGAGACTCGCTATGAATGCGGGTACGGCCATCGTGAAAAGTGGGAAGAACGAGAGCGTCGTTGGGTTTGCACGAGGACCAACCTGGTGTTATAAGACGCTAATTCGGATAAGGGAACCGAATGATCCTTATACGGCATCAATACAATTGTGGGGTAATAGACGCAAATGGACGCCACTTGACCGTGTGACATGCCGTGCCTTATCGCAAAAGTGTTCTCGCGGTTTTCTGACGTCCCCTGCGATGGCATTGCGGCCATCATTGGCGCCGATATCACCTCCATCGCGAACAATCGCACACAGAGCGTGATTAAAAACCCTTGGCCCGTGTACATGTCGACTGCATGCCAGGATCCGATGCGTTTGAATGTCACATTCAGTATCAGCTGGTTGAGAACGGCATCGTATATGTAACCTACAGCACGTCCAGCCTACAGCAATTCTGCATATAGCCTGATTCAACAGCCGCCCGCTGTCAGATGCCGCGCTATGGTATTCAAATTTGTCGACAATGGAAATGGGCGCTGCCCATTCGCATTCTGAACGTGCTATGTCTGTGCCTCTTCGAAGTCCCTCCTGCCTTCTAATATCTGTCCTTGCTTCTGTTCCTTGCTTCTGTTCCTTGCTTCTTCCCTGACGACTTCTGCCAAATATCTCGTACATATCAGCTCGCGTATCACCCCTCCCCACAGTCCCCCAGTCCACATCTGCGGGCCCTTTCCCCTCCCCGCTTAAAATATTCATCTCAAACTCGGCACAGGCACTCACAGGCACTGGATATGTTTTACTCGCGCCCCCCGCGCCAGCCCGCACCCGTCCCTGGCCTAAGAATTCAACCACCGGCTCCCCGCACCGCACCCCATGCAGAACGCGGGCGGTAGCTGCGGTAGCGGATAAGAATACAATTGCAGGTTTGCAAAGACATCAGGAATGATGCGCCCGTGCGGGGTGCGGGGTATGGGGTGCGGGGATAGCATGCAACAGGCTTGGCGAAGACGACTACAGGCAGCTGGAGACGTGTGGGGGGAGAGTTCGCTGATGGATGCTGATGGCAACGGTGACAGCGAAGTTAGCGACGTCAGCGGTGAATTTTGCAAGGAGGTGAGAGGGCAAAGGGACCGGGCCGACGCACCCGACGCGTCTGTTAAATTCTCGATCACAATTTCGAATTCGCAGATGTACCCTGATGTTACCCGTCCTTTAAGCATATCGGACTTGGTCGTGTATCATTATATCATTATTCGTCTCTCCAGCGGCGACGACGGTGATTGGCGACCGGCAATCGACAATCGACAATCGACACGGGGCGCAAGGACCGGCAGTGGCGCGACCACGAGTCTTGGGCTTTGGATGTACAGCGGCGGACCCGCCAGCTGCAGGCACCCCAGAATCGAAACTCGAAACTCGATCATCGATGTCGCAGACCCAGATGATCTACAATGCCAATGGGTCGGGCGCAGTCCAATCGTGATCGGTGCCTCGCAGGCTGGGCGGTCCAAGGGGGGTCTGAAGTTTGAACTCCACGCACTCCACGCACTTTACGCACTTGGTCTTCACGCATTCACTGATCTATGATATCGGATGGGAACCAGGGTACATGGCATCGCTCAGGAGCCGGGAGGAGCCAGGCTCCGATCAGATGATGAGGTGAGGATTGCCATTCCATCATGGTATCAGTGTCGAGACGACAATACAGCACAGATGTGACCGAGGAGGAGGGCGAGGAACGATGCGATCGCGATACGAATATCACATTGCTGTAATATCAGTGGCGTGCCATGTGGGAAACGACACTACACCGTAATGTTCGTTCGCTGCGATGCAATGCTCAAGCGGACATTCCACGCACTGTGCACGCTACATCGAGGCTGTTTCGCTCGGTCTTTCTGGTTCCCGTTTGGTCGCAGTCCAGCCACGTAGATTTTTTTTTGGAATCTTTGATTATAGTCCATGGGGGGCGTCTCCCCATGGTAGACTAAATCTACATGTATGTATCGTAACTAATATCGTACCAAGCTCTTCTGTGACATAGACGAGCGCCCGTAATGAGGCGCCACGAATCGGTTTTTGGCTATGACGGTCGGTTTGTTTTGTTTCTGTTTTGTTTCCTATCGTTCCCCTCGTTCCTGCGCCCGCTTTCTCGTTCTCGCCTCGTTTGGTTCTCCTTTCTGTGCGTTCCGTGGGCATCCCCTGCCATGCCCCGTTCCTTTCCCCTCGGACTGTGCCCCTGCGCGCTGTGCGTGCTTCATGGCTAACTCCCGTTCCGATCTTATCTTATCCGGCTCCTTCCTTTCTCCTTCCTTTCTTCGGCGAGCCACGTAGTTGCTCTGAGAACAGACCGCCAACCCATCGCGGTGACGCGTTTCAGTGCAGCATCTACGCGAGCCATCGCATATCGCTGTCAGCTGGTCCAGCCTCAGATACGGCTTCGCTCACGGTGGTGGGATTCTGTATTTTCCCGACGCCCCTGATTTTCGATGCCCGCGTAAGGGACATACTGGTCAATTTAGCAGCGGTTTTGTGGGACTGCGTTGATATTGAATCGAGGCGTGTTCAATTTATGCATCCTAAAATGCGTATCCAATCCCCCACATCGCAAGTACGTGTTCTCTGCGGAATGTAGCCAGCATTCGGTAATAGCACAGGACATGGGTAAATATATTTGCAAATGTCGCGGTGCTGAGTAGGCAGAGAATCAGCTAGTTAACGTCGGCTCATCACGTCTACAACTTCACCTGCGTATTCCTTAGAGCGAGCCAGACGCGCCATCTCGGTACTACTCATTAGATGCAGAAGACCCCGTACTGCGGTCCTAGGGGAAAAACCCTGCATCGAATCGACGACCCGTGGCAATCCTATGTTGAGTCCTTCCAAGTTTGAAAAGTTGGGGCGTTGCAATAGTGTGTCAATCGCAGCCAGTACCCGCAGGCCTTCAGGGCCAATTTCCAAAGCTCACCGACAGTCCGTTTCCCTAGGGCGCTCATTTGTTCCACATCTCGCTACCATCCATGACACGTAGAAGATTCCGCGCTGCAGTGTGAGGGAAAATTTCCTGCATCGAATCCACGGCACTTGGCAAACCTATGTTGAACCCTTCCAAGTTGGCAAAGTTTGAGCGTTCAATTATCCACCACCATATCCCCAGGAGAATATTTAGCAGAAAACACAGTGAATGCCAGTCCCCTGTGCCCGATACGGTGTCACGTGTGTGATAGAAACCAGTGTAATGTGAGTCCACAAATGATAAGTACCTATATAAGCGATCATCAGGGGAGCAAAGTGAAAAATAACAGCTTCACGCGTTTCATGTCGTTGCCGACCCATCGCTATCGCGAGAAGGAGTGCGTGCGCCCCGCGGTCGTGTGTTCACCCTTCAGAATCTGGGAGTAAAGTTGCGAGTACAGCAAAGGAAGTTGAAGTTGAGAGGCAATTACTTGAATAGGTCGTAATATAATCAGCGCATTATCAGGGCTTTCATTAATAACTTCCAGTGTCTGTATTCGAATGTGAACGGACTGGCCAGCTACAGGCCCAGGAAATGTGCTTCTCCGACAGCGGCTGATCATCTCAAGATTGTCAACGAGCGACTCCACTCTTGACGGATGGGATGTCGGACCTTCGTGCTGGTGTTTAGTCAGTGGAGGTAGGTTTTCCACATCCTTCGCCACCATGATATAGCGAGACTGGTCGGGTCGGCCATGCCGATACTTTAACTGTTAGGAATGACCGGTTAGCAGTCTCACGGCATGTGCAAAGGACACGAGACCCACCTGTCAACATACATAAGCCGCATGATAACGTTCAATAGACTTGCTCTCGCTCGTCCGGTGTCTACGTTTGAAGTTCCAACGCCGTAAGCTCGAATGACGTCACGGTTGTGTGCGTCTCCACTGGTGTCAGAAACACGTTGTGATCAACGTCCCCTGAGCGGAGAATCATTTCGCGAAATACTTTGCACGTCATGTTAGTCTCTATGGCAAATGCTGGTATGGTAAAGGACCCTCGAAAGGTTGGGCCAATTTGAGGTATAATGGTAATAATGGCTGCCAAAAGAGTGAAGAAGATAGTGGTGCTGACGGTTGTGCGTTTAATACCATAGGACACAGGGGAAATGGCAAAGACGTACAAATAGTAAACATGTCCATCATTGAGTAGGTGACGCATTGTGTGGGGAAGGCCGTCGCCGCGGAGGAACGATAAATTCCTGGAATTGGTACTTGATGGCGTGTAGCTGGTTAGCCTGACGGAAATCGCGACATAGATACAAGTATCATATGCCCAGTTCAACCACAGAGCAATGACGGTGATTGATGCAAAACCAGAAACGGCACAGTACCCCGTCTGTCCTGGCACGGGCTACAGAGATAGTTTGCGTATTATGAGTGAAATGCGCGAATTGAAGGACCTTGAGGGAGCTGGACTCACAGACGTGTGTATCAAAAACGCAACCGTAGCCCGCGCACACACTACACCAAGCCACCCCACTCCCGCAATCACCGTGACTAGCTTGGAGTTGCTGTAGATTGCGCGGACACGCATAAAGAACAGGCATGATTTCGCGGCGTTTCCAATGGTTAAACTAATGCCGACACCCAAGAATGCGGACGAGTGACAATCATTGTCTATACGGTGGTGTGTGATGAGCAAACAGACTATCGAATGCAACCAGACAAAGCTTACTCAGCGTTCCCATATAAAACACCAGCATGAGAGCGCAATTTATCCCAGTGCTGATCCGTGCTATAAGATAAGCAAGCATGGCACAACTTCGCCCACATATCTTCACTGTTTCGTATTCCTCCACCAGGGCAAGTGCCCAGTCCCAAGCCCAAAGCTAGGACGCGCTCAGATGGGCGCCGTGGAAAGTTTGAAGCAAAACGCACCGATAATGCACACAAAGCGACATATGTTGCAGCCTGCGTCTGCTGTACGACTTGCGATATATCCATGTCCTCGAGCGATCGCGTTCGGAGACACGGGAAAATCGAGGGAAGCCTGCCAGTGGATGTTGGAGGGAACAGACGACAAGTTTGCAGGAAGCTTGAACCCTGACCATCGTGCAATAGACCCTATTAGTGGTTGCACCTCTATCACATCATTACCAAGCCCAAACACCCTTGACGTGACCCCGCCTTAGGGGACTGTCACCGAGGCATAATCAAACTCCGTTTACTCTCTTTCCCACGCATGACTTGACCACGTTTCACCCTCGCGAACAGAAAAATCGGTCATTCCAAGGGTTTCTAAACGTCGGGAACGTATCCAGGCCGGTACTGGACAAAACTACTGAAAGTAATTTGGAAAGTTGTGAAATTTAATGAAACGTTGTGATATGTTGTGAGATGTTGTGATAAGCTGTGATCATCGATTATCACAACATTTCACAAATTTTAGAGATTTTGATAACCTTTTAGACTTTAGCCGAGACACCGATTTCGAATGGCAGTGCCACATCCTGTGGCTTAAAGTTCACAAGTTCATCGATGATCACAGCCCAAGTTCACAACATTTAACAACCTAGAATTTTTGTAATTACATCCACAGACGCTACGAATGTTGTGAAAAGCTATGAAAAGCTGAGAATTCAAGCGCCACAATGCCGGTACATCGTGCCGACCCGCCTATTAATAAAGACATGCATGTGTTGTCTCACTCTTGGCGTGATGGAAAAATTAGCCGATCGCGGAACTGATCGTGTTTCGGGCGCTCACCATCCCGACGCTCGAGCTCGCTGTCCGCCGCCGCTGCCGCTATCGGTATTCAAGGGGTATGTATACTTATGTCGACAAATTTACCGGGATTCACGTAACGACCTTTTGACAGGTTCCCACGGCCGGCGAACCCCGAAATTTACCTCGGCTATGGTAAATTTGGTAAATTTAAGCGGATAAAACTACTTATTTTTGGTTCCAATGCATTGCTTCGGACTCGCCTTGCATAACCTCTGCCATTGCTGGTTTTCGTCTGGGTCGATGCGCATTGCAGCGTGCGTAGTTGGATCTCGTATTTGATCGTTTGTGTTCGGTTCTTCTCCGAGTCATTCAACTTGTTGACAGAATCTACTTGCTAATATTGGGAGCTGGTTTGGCACCCCTTGGCGATTGTCGGTATTACTAGTAGTACTTTGATCTGCGCATTCATCTTGCAAGCTCGCTGTTCATACGCTGCGTACGAGTTACACAGAACTCTCTCTTTCTGCATCTGTGAGTGCGACCACGCGCGGCGTTGTTGACCGCTGATCCTCACTGACTGCGATGGTATTGATATGCAAACCTGAGCGCTCAGCGCTCAACGGAAAGCTAACAACGTATGTATCAGTGCGGATCTTCATACTGCTGCCATGTCTTCATGTCTGCAATCTCGTAATTGCATAGGCTGCCAAGACCAGGATGAGCTCCACTTCCATCGCGAACCATCATGCCATATCAAGAGCAGCACGCGCGCACGACACACGACAGCGACAGGACCTGACAGAAGGATCGGGACATGCTTGAAACCTTCCGCCCTTCCACCAACGACCCTAGTATGTACATGTCAATTATATGCCAGGATCCGACGCGTTTCAATGCAGCATTCACGAGTCATTCAATTGCATACCGGCCGTTCCGGCCTCCAATACAGCTTGAACTCCACATACATGTATGGATTACATGCCTATCGTAAACGTTAACAGCAACATTGCCCCTGTGTGTCGCCGTCCGCCGGCCATTCTGTTCGCCGGATTCCGCTGCAGTTTGTGAAATGCTGTGAAATGTCCACATGACGCTGCGTGCACATTCGCATTCCTACGGAGAATGGCATGACATGGCATGTCCTGTCTAGATCAGCGCCCGTTCCATACCACCTGCTTCAATGCTTCTTGCTTCTTGCTTGGCGATTTCTTTGCTGTCAATCATTTTCTATGTATTGATTCGGGCTGTACAAGGCTATACCCTGATGTTTACTTTATAACTAATTAGGTGAGCACCGAAATGGGTCTTCGTCGTGAGTGTTGGGCTGCTATCTGTTTTTCCGACGTCCCGTGAGGCAGCGCCGGGATTGTCAGCGCCCCACGAAAGATGCACAGGTCAATTTAGAAGCAGGTTTGTTGCACTGCCTGAAATTGGACCGAGGTTCGTTCAATTTAGGTATCGTACAATGTATTCAACCCACCGCTTAGTAACTACCACCAGTAGCTGTACCCGAATATTGGCGCTATTGATATTGGACTCTTGGGTGCGTATATATAAGAGAATTGGCTCATCGACGGCTTCCCATCACGTCTGCGCACTGATCTCGCCGTGTCTTAGCGCGCTCAATTTTTCCACATATTGCTACTATTAATTATACATAGCAGATTCCGCGCTGCGGTGGGAGGAAAAAATTCCTGCATTGAATCCACGATACCTGGCAAGCCTACGTTGAACCTTTCCAAGTGGAAAAAGTCGGGCTGTTCCAAGAGCGTGTCAATCACAGCCAGTTCTGGTAGGCTTTCTGGCCCGGTTTCCAATATGGTGTCGAAATCCCCAGCAGACGAGTGAAGGGAGTTGTTGAGTTCTCGTAAATTGCTGGATGAAACTTGACCGATAATGGAGAGGCCATTGTGCTGGATTGAACATTTACGCTGTTGATATTGGACTCTTGAGTGCGTATATGTAAGAGAATCGGCTCATCGATGCCTTCCCATCACGTCCGAGCACTGATTTCGCCGTGCCTTTGTGAAAATAAGTACTCTATCCCTGCATCGAAATGATTTCGACCCCAGGCGTCGGTTAAGTAGCAGACAGCCTCGCTGACACATCGTGGCCATGAGGTTAAATTAAAACACCGCTCACATCCTGCACGCGCTCACCGCTGCGTTTCTCTAGGGCGCTCATTTGTTCCACATCTCGCTACCATCCATGACACGTAGAATATTCCGCGCTGCGGTGTGAGGGAAAATTTCCTGCATCAAATCCATGGTACTTCGCAAACCTATGTTGAAACCTTCCAAGTTGGCAAAGTTTGAGCGTTGCAAGAGCGTGTCGATCCCAGCGAGCTCTGATAGGCCTTCAGGGCCGCCTTTCAACATTACGTTGAGCTTGTGAGTAGACAGGTGGGGAATGGAGATGTTCAGTTCTCGTAAGTGGATGGATGACACTTGATACGCCAGGGCAAGAATATGGCGCTGTATGATTGACCAATGACAGTCCCGGAATGATAGCACCTCCAGCCGAGTGTTATATCGCAGATCAATGTGTTCGTAGGAAATCACTAAGGCGTATTTACATGTAAGTTGAATGCAACGCTCCAGATAGCATGATATTCTCACCCTCAGTGTCGGGCCAAATAGGGAAGCCTTGGATAGACAACTCCTCCAAGGTCGGGCCCAGGGTGCGGAGAAGACGTCCGAGTACAGCTTGATTCCGAATGACCACACCCAACCCGATGGAAAGAGACCTGAGTCGCAATAAGGAGGCAGGGACCCCCACCCATTCAAACAGGTGTTGACCGAATGAGAAATCAATAGTTGTTGATTTTAGCACTTTCAAGGACGGGCAAGGCACCCACTCAGGCTGCGCGTAAAACAGCGTTTGAGGGTCCAGTGGCGAAGGATATTGCAAAAGACCCATAACCTGTTCGTGATCGGTAGCGACGCGTGCCACCTCGCAAATGCGGAGACTTTCAAGCCCGCGACAAGCGCAGACAATGTTGCGCAGCTGACTGAAGGAGTCTAGGAAGAAACGGGAGAGCTCCACGTGCCTGAGATTGGTGAGCGAACCCAGCCAAGCTGCTATTTCCGCCACTCAAGGTAAATCACTCCCTACCATTCTATAATCCCTGAGAGATATCGATTCCAATGCACGGAGGGAGGCGAGGCGCATGAGGAGTGGTCTTGTCATCGAATATTTCCCACCAGAGAAGATGAAGCTTATCCGGCGGACATGTGGCGCTATGGTAGCGTGTGGGGACGAGATGAGATCCAGGAATCGTGATAGACCAATGCCCGGGGCATACACTGAGAAATCCAGCGATTTGAAATGACGCGATCGACTATGTCGGGCCCATGACCGACAGACCATGGCACAGCTCGCCAGCTGTCTGGGTAAAGCAGAAGAATCACAAGTCAGAGAAGCTAAATAGATGTGTGTCTATATTGAGCACCTATTAGGTGGGATGACTCCGCTCCATGTCCTTAAAACGGGTACTTGGTCGATGATCAAGTCGGATACTTCGACAGGGAAGATTGCCATCCTTTGCTGCGAGAATGGAATATGTGTGATGGTGCTAATATCCTTGTTTCGAATTCGGGGTAGCACCCGGGACACTTAAGAAGCTTGGGTGAGCCGATGGAGTGAGCGATGAGGATAACTAGCGCACATTGTTGGTGGGTGGATTTAAGCAAGGCAGGGATATTCAAACTCCGCTTACCATTTTTCCCAGCCGCGACTTGCCCAACAAGCCCATCGTCGATCGATATCCTCTCAGCTGACTCACAGGACATTCGGCTATTTACCAGATTCGAGTTGCTTCCTCAACGCTCGAATGCTACTTGAAAAGAGCCGTGGCCAGGCTAGACCAATTGCGAAAGAGCACATTAGACTCGCAATTGACTTTAAATTTGAGGGTTCAAGAAGCGGGTTTCTGAACTCGAACTCTTATGTCCGCCGGTGCATTGTGAATGTGAAGAAGCCGTTTATTTTCTTCATTGCCACAAAATTGCCATATCATCGGGATGTGAAATGTGGCCAAGTGCGCTGCACCACTGTCATCCCCGGTCATCTCGCGTTTTTGGCGGTGTCTCAGCTTTGACTCATTACTAATATGTCTTATATGTTTTTAGATTCAGAAATTATCTGTTGGCATATGTACATCTAATCATGAATTCCTCCATCCTATTCGCGATCGGGCAGAGTGTGTGATTGCGAAGGTCACAGGGTCGTCAAACTCAGAAAATGTTGGACTAGGATACTAATAGGATGCGGTGAGTGGTCGCGAAGATATTGGTTTGGGCATCCCGTTACATGGGCAGCTCGTGACATATCGTTCTTACACGTTGGTCCCCCGGGTATTGGGTTTTTTAGGTCTGATTTCACGGTTTTGACCGGTGGGGTGTATGACCTCACTGAGGGAGCTTCCGGGGGAACACCGTGCCCCCGGAAGCTGGCCCAATGTTCGTCCGTCGCCACAGCACGCAACGAATCCAACATGGGTCTTGTCCTGGCACAAGAACATTCTATTTTTGCACCCTTCGTTCACACTGGGGGTCTCCGGACACCTCAACTACGCACCCTTCAGGTAGCCTAAGGGAATAATGCGACAATGTGGCGCCAGCAAAGCCTCTGTGGACCAAATGCATTATCATTGTGCTTCCCGAAGAAATCGGAGAAATTCCCCGAACTCCACGAGCATTGCCAGTAGAATTCCGGTGGGTACCCCAGTATGAATGAGTATACTCAGCACATCTATCCGACCATGAGTGTGATATAATCGTTGTCGAAACGGCACCGCCCATTGGTGCCCAACCGGACAAACATAAGGGAGCTTCCGGGGGCCTAGAAGACCCCGGACAAACAACTGTCGGCCGCGGAACGCAAGACCCCGGACAAACGACTTCACCTTATATGCATTGAGGGCCAGGCTCATCTGCTATATAAATGTGTGTGATTGGAAGTCTAATTTCCATCATCATGTCTGACTTTTCTTCTTTCACCAAAGCTTTCACAGGCGACCTCGTCGTTCCCGGCGATGTTGATTACGAGGCATCTATCGCGCGTTGGGCCAGCAACGCCCAAAGGAACGCGAAAGTCGTAGCGTTTGTCAAGAGCCCCGAGGACGTCGCCCTCGCGCTGGCATACGCCAAAGACAGCAAGCTCCCGATCGCCATCCGCGGCGGAGGCCATAGCGCTTCAGGGGCCAGCTCCTCGGAAGGAGGCCTGGTCATCGATCTGTCTAGGCATTTGAACAAAGTGGACGTTGATGCCGAGAAAAGGATTGCGCGCGTCGGCGGAGGGGCTTTGTGGCGGGATGTCGACAAAGCGGCGATCGCGCATGGGCTGGCAGGCGTTGGAGGTACCGTGAACCATACTGGTGTTGGAGGGTACGTGTCTTTTCCCTCCAAATCTAACACGTGCTAACGCTAGTTAGACTCACTCTTGGTGGCGGCTTCGGTTGGCTCTCAGGCTCTCATGGCCTCGTAATCGACAATCTTGTCGAGGTGGGCGCATCTCTACAAACTTTTCCATTACGCTCCCACTAACTGCGACTAGGCGCAACTAGTCACGGCCGACGGATCCACGAAGACTTTGAGCTCTTCTCAGAACGAGGACCTTTTCTGGGGGATCAGAGGCGGCGGATGTAACTTCGGCGTCGTCACCCAGTTCGTTTACCAGCTGCATCCCCAGCGGAAGACCGTATACGCCGGGTCTCTTATCTTTACCGCCGACTCACTTCCGGCTATCATGACGCTGACAGCGGAGTGGTGGAACAATGGGCCAGATGAGAAGGAGGGGGTGGTGCACATGGTGACTCGGGGACCACACGGCGTACGTGTTCATTCAACCCTCTCATGTTATTTATGCTATCGAAGTCAAATGCTAATATGTGGCCCATAGCCGATGGTCATCGTCTTTCTCTTTTATAACGGCAGCGAGCAGGAAGGTCGAACAGTTTTCAAAGATTATTTCACTCTAAGTTCGTCATTGAAGCTCCGTTTACTTCACAAAACATCGCACTGATAGTGATATCTCGCCAGAACCTATGGAAGATACGACCAAAGAGATTCCTTACGAGGAGCTAAACGCCCTAACAGTGCGTTTCACAATACTGAAATTAACTATGCTTCATCGCTAAAGTAGCTCTGCCCGATAGAATCCTGCCAACCCCCATGGAAGAGGCACCTACATGAAAGGAGTAAGGTGGACCAAGCCTCGCTTCGACATCATCTCCAAGGTCATAGGCGAGGTGGTCAAGCTAAGCACCGAACGCCCCGACATGGAGATGTACTGCATCTTCGAATACTTCGGGCTCAAAAAAGCGTACAGTGTTCCAGACGACGCGACCGCGTGCATCCGCTCGCCATACTGCAATGTCTTGAACGTCATTAGGTGGGACGAGAATACCGAGGAGAACCTGGCGTTTGCAAGGGATGCCAGCAGGAAGATTACGGACGCCGTGGTTAGCGGGAATGTAGAGCTGGAGGACTCCAAGGCGACTGCCGGGTACTATGGAAACTACGGCGAGTTCAACGCTTTTGTGTATGGAGCCATCCGCAGGGCTGATCTTGCTCTTTTCTAGACCCCGAGATTGCGCTTGGTGATTCTGACACCGGACCTGTCTCTGATCGCGCGGCAGGCTTATATGGGGCGAATTACCCCAAATTACAGGCTCTGAAGAAGAAGTATGATCCAGAGACAGTATTTTCGAAGTGGTTTGTGATCACTCCAGCTTAAAGAGCATCGATCAATCGTAACTTTAGTCTACTGGCTTATATTTGTGCTATCTCGCTCAACATAAATGGCACTCGTTACCATCCAATACACACATAAGATCCCGCGCTGCGGCGGGAGGAAAAATGCTTTCATCAAATCCGTCACTTCTGGCAGCCCTACGTTAAGCCCTTCCAAGTGAGCGAAGTTAGGGCGCTGTATAAGGGCGCTAATTGTACAAAGCTCCGTTAGGTCCTCAGGGTGGGCCCGATCAATGTTTGTATGCGCTTCATTGCTGAGTGCCGCGAGATCAGAAGGAAGACGGTCAGTGTGCACAGCGCTGAGTACCTTTTGGTGGGCCACGCTCCTACGTGTTGCACCCGAACCCTAGACAGCAGTGTCAAAGACAAGAAATTGTGATGAGGAGACGAGGAGGTCGCAGATAACGGAGGAGCACAAGAGCGTCAGCGAGAAGGGGGTTACGCAGTAGATACTATGTCGCCACAACCCAATGTGCAGTATATATCTATTTCGCGATGGAATGAAACGTGGCCGCATGTCGCGATACCGTCTTGAGAAAAACCTATTCTAACAGAATCCCCCTTTCGAAACATTAAATAATGCATCGATATTCTGTCGTTATCACAAATATTTATCCCAGCTTGACAGCACTTTTCGGTAAACATAGTCATCGCCTATCAGTTCAGATATTGTCAGCAACATGCGGGCTATCGGGCGTGTGAAGCTTTTTGACTCACTGTAAATGAGTTGATAAAAGCAAGCGCTGAGAGCAGCTAGTATCAATATACAAGATGACACGACTTGAACGAATGGCTCAGTGAATAACCGCGAGAACATCTTGATAGAACCAATATGGATAGCGCCACAAGCAAGGGGTGCGATGAGGGCGATCGCGAGATGTACTTCAAGTAACGCCATACAGTAAATTCCAGCGGCTATGCCTAGACCCACCATCGCATTCAAGGCTGTGGGGCATCAATACGTAGACGCATGCCACGGAATCTTGACCGGGTCTTACCTATCATAACGAGCAACTCCAGTATGTCGCGTGGGGAGGCATTCTCTGAAGAGATGATCAGTCAGGACTCTGACAGCCGAGACGGGTTCATGTGTGTACCTTTCAAAAAGTGAAAAGCCGGATGTGACAAGTCTTCGTAGAAGAACCACTGGAGCCAGGGCAGATTGTTGACGTTCACCGACCAACTGAGGGGATACAAGCTTGAGATTTACGGATCGAGGGATCAATGTGGGTGCAAGTTCGACATGGCGTGGGCGAACATACATGAATACAGCTGCGAGGCCCCCAAACCACGCTCCTAAAATGACAGGCCGACCGCTCGCAAAGCAGAGGGCTTTTCTAGTGCACCAGTTTAGTACCACGGCGATACTGAATAAGCGGTAAGGGGTAATCGGTACTCTCAAAGGAGGACGATCAGCGATGGGGGATGTAGAGCATTCGACCGGGAGAGTTTTAGTGGCCAGCGGAATGTATGCACAGTGATCGTTGGGCAAGGTGGACATGGTCGAATACTGGGAGCGCCGGAAATGACTCGAGAGGACCAGGGGAGAATAGCGAGGCGAAGACGGAAAGGTCAATTTTCTGTTGCTTATTCAGCCATGGCTCCGGACAATCGGCGAGTATAATGGACCAGCTGCAGCTGTCCTCGTATCATAATCGATAGCGTTGGCCAAGCGTTGGCATAGCGAAGTGCCGAGCTGCTACATACACGTGCTACGCGTTTTCGAAGACCTGTCATGGTTGAAACTCCGCTCAAATTATTTCCGAGGCTTCGCCGAGTCCGAGTCATGAATGCATGACGGCCATCCAGAGGCTCGAGTTGCTCCACCTTCGCTCAAATGCTGCTTGAGAAGACAGAGCATGCAGCGCCCGGAAATTTTGATTTTCCGCAGGGGCGACTTGAGGTCAGTGTAAGAGCATGGTGCTGCATTATGTATTGAGCTGAATTGTTTGTAGCTGCAGCAGCTTTGTGCTGAAATCGAAATCGCTGAGTGCCGACGGCAGTGACAAGAAGTTGGATCGTTATCCTGTGTACATGCCAGTATACAGTCGAATGTAAATGGTCAAAACTTGCTAATGTTACAGTGCGAGCGGCAAGATCCGACTCTCTGCTTCTGCTTCTTTCAGCGTTTGATCAGAACAGATGGGGAGCATCTGAAGCCAAATGAGCAGTCCTCGCCTCCACAACTTATTATATCAGCCTTGGTCAGTCCAAATCCGTTCCGGCTCGTTCAAAACATTTACGATGTGGCAGGTTGCTGTACTGGTTACCTGAGCCTTTGGGCCCTCTCTCCCTCTGATAGCATTGCACCTGCAGTCCAAAATGATATCCGATGACCTCACACCATCAACATGTGTCTCGAGGGAATTCAGGGATAAGGCGGGAAATTCGAAGCGCCATTATGAGATCAATATATTTACCTCACTTGGCAGCAATCCGATCTTCCCTTGAACCATCATCACGGGCTGGGATTGGTTTATAACAAATTTGATTGTACGTTTCGATCGCAATATCCCCCCACTTCCCACTATGCCACTTGTCACAATTTCAGAGGTGGCCGACAAGGCTTTTGACTACATTGTTATCGGTGCCGGCGTGAGTCTATCTACTCTCGTGTCCAATTTGCGCGTAACTTATGCAGCGGCTATTAGCCTGCTGGTTTGGCCGCTGCTGCTCGCCTTTCTGAAGATCACACTGTATCGGTAGCCTTGCTCGAGGCTGGTGAGCCCAATCTCAGCGACCCCAACATTCTCCTCTCCGCGCAGTTCGGCAAGACTTTCAATGATCCCAAAGTACATGCTACTTTGTCTTCATATCTCTCGATATCTGACCTTTAATCGATGAACAGTATGACTGGTGAGACAGTATTGCCAATTATAGACGAGGCTTCTATCAACGCTCCGATTCAGGGCTTTCCCTATAGTCCCTCAGAAGAACGCTCTTAATCTAGCGCCGGGCTGGAACCGTGGCAAGGGTCTAGGTATGTATCTCAACTTGTGAAGCCAATGAGAAAATTGCTTAATGTATCAGGCGGGACATCTGCGATGAACTTAATGGCCTACAGCAGGCCTCCAAAAGACGATATCGATGCTTTTGGGAAGCTTGGAAACGAGGGTTGGAATTGGGACGACTACCTAAAGTACTCCAAGCTCAGCGAATGGTACTTTATCCCGAACTCGTACACGCACATCATTATGCTCACCACTCGCTTACTTAGTTTCCACCCGGCAGCGCCTGAGCATGCCGCCCTGTACCCGCACACATATAAAATTGAACACCATGGTACATCAGGACCTTTGTTCGTCAGCACCCCGCACCATGTCCACACTATCGACCTTCTCTTCAAAGAGACTTGCGAAGCCAAAGGCCTGAGGATAATCGAGGATCCGTATGGAGGGGACGTAAGTCTTGACTCTCACGATCTGTGGAAGTGAGAGTGATATTGATTTTGTCTATTAGATCAGCGGCATGTGGCTGTCCTCCGCGACCATGGATCCGAAGACATGGACTCAGTCGAGTGCTGCGACCACCTTCTATGAGCCGAACGCGAGACGCCAAAACTTTTCTGTACATTTACCGACTCCACTCCTTTTCACAGAATGACTGACATCGCGTATTGATGTAGGTCCTGTGCGAAGCCTATGTCTCTCGCATCCTCTTCCCTGACACCATAAATAACGAGGATATCACCGCGACCGGCGTAGAATTCATTCATGGTGGCAAGACACACACCGTAAACGTAAGGAAAGAAGTCGTCTTGAGCGCGGGGTAAATCAGCTTTAATTCGTTGCTGGTGTCGAGATCTGATAAACTAATCCACTCCATCGCAGAACCATCAAGTCCCCGCATATCCTTGAGCTTTCAGGTATCGGTCAGCCTGAACTCTTAAATTCTCTTGGAATTCCCGTGAAGGTCGAACTTGCGGGCGTAGGCGAGAACATGCAGGAGCACAGCCTCGCCAATTTCACGTTGGAGATGAACGACGATCATGACACTTTCGATAAATTGCGAGACGAGAAGTTCGCGGAGGAGCAATTGAAGCTGCAGTAAGCTCCTCCGTTGGCCGTTCCAATGTTCACGAACTGACGCCACACTCGATTTTAAGCGACAAAGGAAAAGGAATGTATCGTACTGGCATTACTTCCTTTGCCTACTTCTCTTTGCAGACAGCAGCGCCGGATGCTGCGAAGTCTATCATCGATGCCGTCGCAGCCGACGTCGAGAAGAAAAGGGCTAACGCTCCTTCCGGGCTGAAGGCCCAGTGGGACATGCAGCTGGAGGCGCTGCGCAATGAGGTGGTACCAGATCTCGAGCTTGTCGTCGTTCCTAGCTACACAAGTGCCTCTTGTGAGTGATACTTCTTCGCAACACTCATTCTAGGTCTAACAGTAGAAATCAACGTCAGCTCCGTACGAGACGGGAAAGTCCTATCTCACGATGGAACTCGTCGCGCAGCATCCGTTTTCTCGCGGCCAAATCGCATGTATGCTCCGCTCTCGCACATAATCGTCTTAGCTAATCTGTTTCTTAGCACGCCAAATCGGCAAACCCTCTCGACCACCCCATAATTGACCCGAACGTATTCGACTTCGACTTTGACCTAGACAGCATGGTTCATCTGATGCAGTACGTGCGCAGCTTCAAAGAGGTTGAGCCATGGAAGTCTGCAGTCAGCAGGGAGCTCGATCCCTTACCAAACCAAACTCACGAGCAGCTACGAGGTCATTCCTTTCGCTCATATCTTTTTGCAATTTTCACTGATCTACGTGCAGAATACATTAAAAAGACTCATGTGCCATGTTGGCGTACGTTTTTCTTTTGGCTTGCACATCACGCTAGTGTTCTGATTGATGTGCCACATCCAGATGCTATGGGGACCTGCTCGATGATGCCCCGGAATCACCAGGGCGTCGTTGACGCTAAGCTCAAGGTGTACGGGACCACTAACTTGCGAATAGCTGACCTTTCTATCGTCCCTCTGAACATTGCGGCGCATCCTCAAGGTAAATTTGTATACGTCGCTGTCGCAATTGAGTCTCAGCTAATGCTGAATGCGTTCTAGCTACTGCGTATGTCATCGGAGAAAAAGGTATGTCTACTTCTGTGGGTAATTTCCCCCATGGACATACTCGCCTGACCATGCCTGTGTATAGTGGCTGACTTTATCACCGGAAAATCACGGGTTTGAATGTATTACTGTTATGACGGAAATATCATGTCAAGTCTCCTGATCAACCGTGCTGACCTGTTCCACGCTGGGGTAATGTACTATAATAACATATTGAATGTAAAAGTAACGCAAAGATTTCTCGTTGAAGAGTTGGGAATTTATTGCGCAGCTATCGCTGTCGAATCTCCCAAGGCTTTCCGGTCGAAGAAGATCATATAGCTCATAAGTTGGACCAGGAGATTAAACGTAGGATCACGGAAATCAGCTACGCCACATTGACTCAGAAAAAGCTGGAAATGTATTCGATGTTAGGAAACTCAATTCTCGAGCTTTCTGGGAGAGCAATGAATTTTACATTTCGTCTTGATTTCGTCCTGGGCCACCCGTGTACCGGAATCTTCCGGTCTGCACCTCTTGCTCACGAAGGCCGGAGCATTACAAGAAATGCAAGCACCAACTAGGATTTCTAAGCGCTTTCTAAATAGGATGGATGCACGAAAGCAAAACACAACAGAGAGATGCATGTCACACGCCACCTTTCAAGGCTCCTTGGTAAACAAACCACCACAACCTCGTTCTGCCGTCACCATGTTATACTCTCGAAATCCCACTGTGCCTCTGTTCTCTTGCTCAATCCGAAGATCTAACCATGCTCTGTTACTACTTGGGTCCAAGAAACATTCGTGTTAACTCTTGCGCTGCACCGGCACAAGCAACCTGAGCACCACGTTGGGCTGGGATATAAACATTGAACGAATTCGATTTTGGTTGGGGTTATGCACAATTTCGGGCCAGACTAGAGCGAGACCCAACTCACAGTCGCACTCTCGCCAGCGTTCCAGCTGTACCCTGTGCCGTATTGAGATATGCATCGTCGACATGGATCAATGACAATGGCAATCACTTACGGCTCGGTTGAAAGTAACGATGGGCTCAACGCAGTCGTGTCCAGAAGCTTTGTCAGTCACTTTGCTTAGGCTTCCTTCTATTAAGTACTTCACTGACCATTTGATTAGGTCGAAACGAGTGTCGCGCCGCATGACAACTTTGAGGTCATTTTTCATGTTTCGAATCACAATTTCAAATGTGATTGATAGGTGCGTGCTGGGTCTTTTTTAGTCGTTTTACGCACCATGCTGACTAATGCACAATATACAGATGGAGATGGGGTGGGGTGTGTAAAAGTACAAGGAGGAATGGACGATAGCGCTCTCAGGATAGCAGCACCATCGGCCGAATTAACACCATGCCTTATCACGACGTTCATCATGTATGTCTTCCGTCTTCACCACTCCATATATCGCTTTAACCACAATCAGTGAGACACCCTCCAACTATCCTCGATTGGCCGGTGTTTTACACGGTATGTCGCCATTCCAGTATCTTCAACTGATACTTTGCTGAACCACGCGTCCAGGTACATACACGCGCTCCCCATCTACACGTTCCAAGCCATGTACATATCATACCTGGGCGAGCCTTTTGTACTAGGCGCGGAACAAACGACTGCACATCACAGCGACTACCATCGCGGGGGCTATGTTACCACTAGACGAGCACCACCTTCTTCCTCTTTTCTTCACGCGTCCTACGACTACACAGCGCCAACGTCGTCGTTAGGACGTGAGCCCGATACAACTCCCACATCCACACGTATCTCATTTGCACTCTTGCACAGCATGTCTTTACCTCCCAGCTATTCGACGTTCAAACTGTATCGGAGCTTCGAGCGCAGTCCTTGCGTAGGCCCTCTTAATCACAACGGGTTTGAAAGGCTCAAATGGTCGCTCTTAGATGGGTTGGGGCTCGAGGAAATAGTTAGGAATGTGTGTAGACGGACGTCTACCTCCTAGGTGCGTCATTTCCATGCTGTTCATCTCGAAGTCCACTGAACATGGTATCTTGCTCTTTAGCTGTCTCACCATGTCTAGCAATCAGATTTATTTGCATAACAACCAGACCCTGCACGCCAACGTCCACCTCTCAATCCTCGGTGTCAACTCCTTCGGAGCAATGAGCAATGAGCCTTTTGGCATCAATGCGTAGGCCCCCACAGCACCATGCTCGGAAGCGCCTCCGGCTCCTTCACCACCAGTGATCATGGTGAAGCCCTACTCTCACGAAGAGTCATCACCTGAAATTTGGGATTCGCGATTTAGCTTCATATCGATCGTCACCGAGCCCTCACATAACACGCCAACACAAGCCCAAGCACTTCAAGCTTCCCCGTGCCTCTCCGTCGTGTTGTAGAACAGCTCCCACTCGAGCTCGCGCTAGTGTTGAAGGTCGTTGAGGCGCAGAGGCGACATTGTGGTGGTATCATCGTAGGGTGACAGATGCGAAAGGGCCACGCAACGCTAACAGCAGTTGTACCATCTCTTACGTAAGGCGGAGAGTGCTGCCCATTGGAGGCCGTTTTGGGAGCCTCAACCCAAGGGTGCGACAACAGATAGCCTTCGGCTAGCACCGCCGGATTATTATTACTGTACGACTTGAATCTCAATAAAATCTCCATTATCTTCGAAGACCTTAAGTGTATCCTCCCAGTGGCAATTGCGCCGGAAGTCATAAAAATGCTGATAGTAAAGCAGATGTGCCGGAATTCGAAGTGTCGGCGACCACAGCATATTGTATCAATGGCAAAAACGCCGAATGCAACAAACCACAACAAGCTTGGTTGACGACTGTAATATTAATTTCGACGACACATGCCCACCTGATTCGACCTTTCCGCTGTGGTATATATACTTGCACGATCAGGTATGCTATTCTCATCATCTCATAAGAATACTCTTGGCTAAAGGAATACCACCTCTTATAGTCGTCGAATTCCGCATCTATACTTGCCATCACTCGAGCAATTGACCAACATGGAGCCACCGGGTATATACTGTTCTCTATATTCATGGGAGGCCATTTCACTGAATACGTACTATAATTAGTCCTTCCAGCTCAGATGGCAAACTTTGCTATGCATGGGGGGCAATCTGCATCGCCTATATCGAAGGTTTCGCCCGAAATTCTCAGCGCATTCTTCAGAGAGGCATTCCACCACGGCTCGACCACCACATCCCTCACTCTTTCCCATGTCTCTTCGCGCTGGAGGCACGTCTCCATATACGATCCTTTTCTTTGGAACACAATCGATCTAGTACCTCGTGGGGAATCTTCATTCGCGAAGCTTTGCGTGGACAGATCAAAGGAAACGGATCTCGAAATCCGCTACGCAGACGACCGTGAATGGATTCTCAAGGCTGATGCCGCCGGCGTGGTCATCAGCATGGACAACGAGGAGGTGGAGCTGAAGCCTTTTGATCCCGCCGTACTGCACCTTGCCAGGTGCCGAAAGCTCTATCTATATTTCGCAAGCCGCGTGTGCGCCTTCGGTGCTTTGCGCGGCCTCAAGAGTGCCAGTTGCCCGAGGCTGGCATGTTTTGAAATGGTTCTCGACGGCGGGCTGAATGCCGAGTGCTGGATACAACAGCCGCGACCTGGGGACATGTTTATGGGTGGAGCCCCTCTCCTAACATCCGTGAACATGCTCGGAATAAGCCCGCTCGAGTGCCACGTCCCTCTGGAAAGAGTCACGACACTGTCACTCACGGCTCTTGAATGGCACACCGGACAGGGGACCGACCTTCACGCGCCGGAATTCATCGGAATTCTCCAAGAAGCTTCAACAACATTACGATCACTCAGATTAGAAGGGATCCAGGTGCTTCACAGCCCTGGCGAACCTCCAATGCCATGGTCCAAAGTGGAGCTGCCGGCGCTGACGAGGTTCGCGTTCGGAGGCCTGCTGGGTGATGCATGTGATGCTGCCGCAGGAGACTACTACTACTACTATCCCACCAATGTCTGGAATTCTCTGTACATGCCACTGCTCGAGGATCTGAGACTATACCATCTCAATTGTTGTCAGATAGCAGCAGTATGGGCGGCAAAGATCGGCAAGCCCGGCCCAGGCGCTCGAATGAAATCGCTGAAACTGTGCGGCGTCGACATGCGCGGTGTTCGATACAAGATCCCGCAGACGTTCCCGAACCTCCACCGTCTGGCCGTGTCGGCCCATATCATAGGAGACGTCTTCCCCAGTTTGATAGCTGCAGACGAGGACTGTGCGGACTCGGGGAAGACGGCCGTGTGGTCGAGGCTGGAATGTTTGAGCTTGCTGCAGCTCACCGACGAGGCAGAAGCAGATCTAGTCCAGAGCTTCATATGCGGACGCGAACGTGTAAAGTCTCCCATCAAGAACGTTGTGTTTTTTGCGGGGCAGCCGCCCGATCGACTACTTTGCTTCGCGCGGGAGAACATCCCTGATGTCACATTTCAACCCGCCGACGTCCATGATGTAGACTCAGACGACGACGAAGACGGAGAAGACGAGGAGAGTGATGCAGATGGCGATGAGGATGAAGGGAGTGATCTGGAAAGCACATGAGTCGGCGGTCTGGTTCGGGCCTGGCGCACCAATGTAAAAGGAGTTTCATGAGTATTAACGTACGCCTGTACCACGAGTCCTGAATAACTTTTATCCAACTCGTATCGATAGCAATTTTTCCATCGACCAATAAGCTTCAGACTTGAATTGATGATAAGCTAATCGAATCTAGGTATGCACAGTTTAAGCGAACTCGATAGGCACTAGACGAGTTAGCATGTAGCAGGAAAATAGTATGTAACAGATATAACAGCAAGGAGCAACGCAGACAGGACATGCTTGATTCGTAATGACAGACGTTTACTCGACCGCCCGAGCAACATTTCCCTCCTGGCCCGCGTATTGAACACTGTTGCATGGTCCAGACCAGCTAGACCAGCCCTCTTCCTTCTCCCCCTGCTTGGACATCATTCCATTCCGATTCCCCATGGCCTAGTGATCGAGTCGGCGGCAGGGACCTCGAAGGCAGCAAAGTGCTTCTTCGCCTCCAGCGATTCCATGATCTGGTCGTCCCCGCGCAGCTGCCTTCATCTTCATGTGCATATTCCCCAATCGTCCTTTCGAATAACATTATCCACCCACGAGAAGTGCCGCCTGATCGCCATGGTCATATCCGCGTCAGAGCCGGAAAAGAGGCGGCGGCAGACCAAGTCGTATGCGATGGAGGGAGGCAAAGGGGTAATGCGATGGAAGACTGGATGGTTTCCTTAGCCCAAGCTTCTACGCGCTCTTTCGATGGATCGTTGTAAAGGATTCAGTTGCAGAAGAGTGCGCCGCAGATGTACGAGGCAAGGATGGAGCACTCGAGGCTGCGATTTGGAATCCATGTCCACGCCCGTGGCTGATTTGCAGGATCTCGATGATGACGATGCCCACGTCCGGGTCCTACATGACAAGGTCGGGTCGGAAAGGACAGTTATGGCCAGATTCCCATCTAGGATGAGGAGGCAGTTAGCATTCTTGCTTCGCAGTCCCGTATTCGACGGGGCGATATGTGGTTCTGTGAAGGAGAGTAGAACGGAAAGCAAGAAGGAGGCGGGGGAGGATGGTCTAGGGAACACTAGGAAAGAGGGAGGGAGAGAAAATACGCACCCCGATGTCACGCAAATACACAATCAACAGCTTCATCATGCTCATATGCAGCCCATATTGGCTCAAGTAGGATCCGTGCAATTCATCGATCCCCTCGAGCAAGCGAACCGCTTGGCCATTTCATTGTGGATGAAGCCAGCGGCGAAGGGGGAGAGGTACAGAATGTGTCTGCGCAACAATCTACGGCAAGGGGCATTGTTTAGTTGTTGTTTCAGTGGGCCAAAAAGAGGGGAGCGACTGACCGTATACCACGCGAACGGGGAGGCAGCTTCGCACAGGATCGAGTTTCACCCCATACTTGTAAAAACACTCTTCTCCACAAGACTAGGATCCACCGTCTCAGCTCCAGCTTGCGTCCAAGCGCTGTTCGAATCTCGCTCACATAACCATGCCATCAAACGTATCCTGGAGAACAGGACCCAGCGTCATTCACCGATCCCTTCGAGAAAGCGAACCGCTTGGCTACATCATTGTGGATGAAGCCAGCGGCGAAGGGGGAGAGGTACAGAATGTGTCTGCGCAAACAATCTACGGCAAGGGCATTGTTTAGTCGTTGGATCAGCGGGTCAAAAAGAGGGCAGCGACTGACCGTATACCGCGAACGGGGGAGGCAGCTTCGCACAGGGTCGAGTAGCACCCCATACTTGTAAAAACACTCTTCTCCACAAGACTAGGATCCACCGTCTCAGCTCCAGCTTGCGTCCAAGTGTTGGTTGAATATCGCTCACATAACCATGCCATCAAACTTGTCCTCCCGTTCAGGTTGGGCAGTCTAGGGGGAGAACAGGGCCCAGCGTCCGGTGGACGATATTCGCGGACTTAAAGTCGGCGCGTTAGCCAGCGTGCGTGTGCACCTGATATGGTACGATGTACGATTTGCAAATAGCTTCGATTGGTGGGACATGCAGCATTAGTTACAAGCGCAAAAAGGTACAAAACGACGAACGGACCTTCTGAAAACACCACTGCCGTGTGGTATATCTAGCAGGTAGAGCGCATCCTCGAGCGCAGCAGAAGCCGAGAGCCACGGGGACAAAATGATGTAGCGCTGGGTGAGGCATTAGCCTCGCAAAGGGTGATCATCGATGGGAAGGCTGAGAGCGTATGTTGAGAGCAAGTGTGACGACGGTTGCAAGCCAAGCTCGATAAATGTGTTGAGCGCTCCAACAATTGATGTACGGATCGTGAGGATGGGTGTGCATGCTATCTCGAAGGTGTTCGTGTGCAAGGCGCCAAATTGAAGTAACGAATGTCGTGGGGGTCAAGGTCAAGTGCGGAGCGTAAGCGGTAAGCCTTGCGCCAAGCTCGAAAAACGCAGTGAGCAACCTAAATTGCATGGAGGATCTCAAGTCAGAGTTAGGAAGCATCATGTAGGAGCTGTTCAGTTTCAAGATGATAAGTTTTGATTCTTCCTGCGAGCTGGTTCTGCAGCAGGTCAAAGTTGAGTGTTGTGGTTCGATCGGTCGGAGACAGTATGCGCGTCGAACCCAACTCGATCACGAAAATTGTTTGCTCGTCGTCCTGCTCAAATCCCAAGTCACTCCTCCGCGATGCGCAAACAGCTGGACCCTCGAATACCCATCCTGATCAACAACAACACTAATAGATCCTTCGTCGTCCTCGTCGGCGACAAGGGCCGCGATCAGATCGTCAACCTCCATTTTCTCCTCTCCCAAGCCCGAGTCTCCGCCCGCCCGTCCGTCCTCTGGTGTTACAAGAAAGAGCTTGGGTTTACTTCGTGAGTACCATTTATCTGTTGGGTGTGGGGTAATGTGTGCTAATACTTGCGCTGCGGGCCAGCCATCGGAAGAAGCGGGAGGCCAAGATCAAGCGGGATGTGAAGCGCGGGATACGCGAGCCGAATGAGCAGAACCCGTTCGAGATCTTCGTCACTGTAACTGACATCCGATATACGTGCGTTAATGCCTATCTTCCCCGTGAAAACACCTAACCATACCCTCCAGATACTACAAGGACTCGCAAAAGATCCTCGGCAATACCTACGGGATGCTTGTCCTCCAGGACTTCGAGGCGCTCACCCCGAATCTCCTCGCGCGCACCATAGAGACCGTCGAGGGCGGCGGGCTCGTTGTGCTGCTGCTCAAGACTATGAGCAGTCTCAGGCAATTGTACGCTATGACAATGGTATGCGTGACTTTGGCCGAATGAGGTTGCGATTACCATCCCTTCCTGAGCTCGCGAGCTGTACATCCTCCCCACAGAAGCGAGCATATCATATTAACAGACTTACTTACTATATGGCCCTCTCTGCGCTCGTTGATCTCAGGCTAACCCCCACCCTTCCCTTGCTAGGACGTCCACGCTCGCTACCGCACCTCCGCCCACGACGCCGTCGTCGCGCGCTTCAACGAGCGCTTCATCCTCTCCCTCGGGTCTTGCTCCGACTGTTTGGTCCTCGATGACGAGCTCAACGTACTCCCCATATCCAAGGGGAAGGATATCGTCCCCATTGAAGCTGCGAAAGGCAAGGGTGCCGACGACAAGGATCCAGCCCTCACGGAGCTCAAGGCGAACTTGCAGGACACCCCACACATAGGCGCGCTCGCAGCCCTTGCGTCGACGCTCGACCAGGCCCAAGCCCTGCTCACCTTCGTCGACGCCATCGCGGAGAAGACCCTCTCTTCGACCGTCGCGTTGACAGCGGCCCGTGGGCGAGGAAAGAGTGCTGCGCTAGGATTGGCGATCGCCGCTGCCCTTGCGCATGGATATGCGAATGTCTTCGTGACAAGTCCGAGCCCCGAGAACTTGAAGACGCTGTTTGAGTTTATATTCAAGGGGCTGGATGCGCTGGGCTGGGAGGAGCATCTGGATTATGATATCGCGCAGAGCACAAATCCCGAGTTTGGAGGCGCGGTGGTGAGGGTGAATCTGTTTAGAGGGCATCGGCAGACTGTACAGGTGAGAACTGCGTTCCTGTTTGCTATCGCCCTTCCCTCTTCTTCCCCTTCGCATCCCCCTCTATTCCCATGTTAGTTCTCGTTGGGATTCATGAGCTGACCGGACCCTCTTTAGTACATCCAACCTCAAGACGCACACGTTCTTGGCCAAGCGGAGCTCGTCGTCATCGATGAGGCGGCGGCCATCCCCCTCCCGCTCGTGCGCGCGCTCATGGGCCCGTACCTCGTCTTCATGGCGAGCACCATCAATGGATACGAGGGCACTGGGCGCTCGCTTTCCCTCAAGCTCATCCAGCAATTGAGGGAAGCTGCCCGGCCGTCCCTCACGAAGGACGTCAAGCCCGCCCACGAGGAGGCGGCGTCGACGTCCACCAAAAAGGCCACACAAAAGGCCGCACCAAAAGCGCGGACGCTGCGGGAGATCACGCTCACGACGCCGATCCGGTACGCCGCCAACGACCAGGTCGAAAAGTGGCTCAACCAGCTGCTCTGCCTCGACGCGTCGGTCATCCCCAAGTCGCTCTCCTCCGGCTGCCCGCACCCATCGACGTGCGAGCTGTTCTACGTCTCGCGCGACACGCTCTTTTCCTTCCACCCCGCCTCCGAAGCCTTCCTGCAGCGAGTCATGGCGCTGTACGTTGCCGCCCACTACAAAAACTCGCCGAACGACCTGCAGCTGCTGTCCGACGCGCCCGCGCACCACCTGTTCGTGCTCCTCCCGCCCCTCCACGACGACGACACGCACCTCCCCGAGCCTCTCGTCGTCCTTCAAGTCGCGTTAGAAGGGAACATCGCAAGGAACGCGATCATGGATGGCCTGGGCAGGGGATTGCGGGCGGGTGGAGATCTGATTCCGTGGTTGGTGGCGCAGCAGTTCCAGGAAGACAAGTTCGCGGGATTGAGCGGGGCAAGGGTCGTGCGGGTCGCCACCCACCCGGATTACGCGGGGATGGGGTATGGGAGCAGGGCGGTGGGTGCGCTGAGGGCGTTTTATAGTGGGGAGTACTTGAGTTTGGATGAGGGCGGGGACGAGGAGCGGGTGTATCCTGATGCGGGGGCTGTTGATAAGGTACGTTTATGTTTCTTCCTGGACCGAGCATTTCATCGCCTATACCACCTCCCTCATACTTCCCCTTCCCCCTTTCATCCCACATTCTGCTCATCTCGTTCCCTCATCCATACGGACCCCCATGCTGACTCTCTTTCACAGGACACGAACCTTCTTACAGATACACCCACTGTACGTGCGGCCTCCGCGATGCCGCCGCTCTTGCAGCGTCTGTCGGAGCGGAAACCTGAATCGCTGGATTACCTGGGGGTGTCATATGGTTTGACGCCGCAGCTGCTTCGGTGCGTTACTCTGCTCCACTAACCCATTTCCACCACTTGCTCCATCGAAACTCGCGCTAACTCTTTCCCAATAGATTCTGGAAGCGCGCGGGCTATGTACCTTTGTACATGCGCCAGACGCCGAGTGAGCTCACAGGGGAGCATACGTGCGTCATGGTGCGCGGGATGAACGTCGCGAGCGGGGAGGGCATCGAGTGGTTAGGCGAGTTTGCAAGAGGTGCGTTTGTGTTTCCTGCCAAGTGGCGTTCCGGAGCTGATGTTGGACCTTTCTACAGACTTCCGCCGGCGCTTCTTGACCCTCCTCTCCTTCAAGTTCCGCGAGTTCGGTGCTGTGACCTCGCTGTCCGTGCTCGAAGCCGCTGCCGCCGGCATCCCATCCGACTCTGCCGATCCCAGCGCCTCTTCTTCCCAACTCTCTTCGACGCACCTATCGACCCTCCTCACGCCCTTTGATCTCAAGCGACTCCAGTCATACGCGGACAACGCACTTGACTACCACGTGGTCCTGGACCTGTTACCTATCGTGGCGGGGATGTACTTCGAGGGCCGGTTAAGTGCGCCTCTCGCCACTACGGAAGGGGAAGCAGCGGAGGGAGGCGCAGGGGTGCGGTTAAGCGCCGTGCAGAGCGCGATCTTGCTGGCCATCGGGCTGCAGCGGAAGAGCGTGGAGGAGGTGGAGAAGGAGCTGCAGCTGCCCGTTGCACAGACACTGGCGTTGTTCGTGAAGGCCGTACGCAAGATCAGCAAGCGGCTCGGGGACGTGCAGAAAGCCGCCATCAGCGCCTCTCTCGCGCCTGCCGCTTCCACATCAGCTGTGGCACTTCCCATGGCGAGCGCACGCGTGGCACCGGCGATGGGAGATATCGATATGGAGCTGGATGCAGCGGGAATGGGCGTGCAAGAAGGTCTGCGAGACAAGGAGAAGCAGCGCGCGATGATCGATGCGTTGGATCTGTCCAAGTGAGTAGCCTCCTTTACCGATCCCCCGCGTCCTGACTCCTCATCGCGGGGTTCAGGGCGTCGCTGGCATAGGAATGAAGCTGAGCTCGATCATTCATCTAGGTTCGCGATCGACGACGCTGGGGACTGGACGGGCGCCGAGGGCCAGGTGGTGGAGAAGGGGAAGTCGACGGTGGTCAGCGTGAAATCCTCCGCAGGCGCGAGCAAGAGAAAAGCAGGGGATGAGACTGAGGCTGGAAAGAAGGGGGCGACACGCAGAGGCAAGAAGGTCAAGCGATAAGGCCCTGACGAGACATCAAACTGTATCAAGACTTCGCATTGATATGCAATACATTCCTGTACGAACCTTTCACGGCACATGCAATCGTATAATTTACATACAATGATGTATTTCTTACTATTGAAAACGATATTACTCGGCACGCACACTTTACTGCACTGTATCAAGATTTATGCTGCATGTCAGTCCGCAGCCACGTGTACTATGCGAGCCTTCCAATTTACTTTTAAGCGCCGGAAACTTCGCTTTCGGACCATTGCCGACTCATACCTGCAGACAGCTAGCAAGAGCGGGCACGAAGACCCGTACCTCCAGAGTCCAAAGAAATGCCCACCTTCCCTGGAGAAGTATGTGACTTGATCATCGATCAAGTACACTACCAGCACGACAAATCGGATATTTCGCTGGAATGGGATACTGCACTGGAATTAGTGATTCCATCGAACAGGTGCTCAATATCTACATCCACATATATTACAGTCATTAAATGAGAAAATTTCTACATAGCGAGCTTGCAAGTTGTGCCATGGTCTGTCGGGCTTGGGTCCGACGCAGTCGGGCACATCAGTTTCAATCCATGAATTTCAACGAGCAGGACGTGCGCAGGCTCTTGACCTCCTTCATCGATGTTCTCTCATCTCCACACGCGACCATAGGACCACATGTACGCCAGCTCAGGATATACCTTGGTCTATATTCAGACCCAGTCGTGGCGTCAGCCTTCATGGGCCTTGCCTCTCTTGACAAACTGCAATCAATTACTCTCATCGGCTACGACCTCGAGTCCCAAGGATTTGCACTAGATAGTGTCAGATTGGAGGATATCATAACCTTCCTTGGCTCATTGGTCCAGCTCAGGCGCCTTGAGATTTGTCACTTCAGACTCCAATCATTTATCCACCTGCGTGACATAATTTGTGCTTGTCCGGGGCTTGAGAGACTTTCCATACTCAGTTTGGGCCGCACCATTGGATCACCGCCTCAAGATACATCATGCGCGCCCCTGGAGTCGTTGCCCTGCCCGCCTTTGCGCGTGTTGAAAATTTTAGATTCCTCGTTTGAAGGACCGCTTTTGGAATGGCTCGCGTCGTGTGCATCGCTGTCGTCACTTAATTCTCTTTGGATTGGTCTGCATGCAACTGAGTTTAATTCAGTGGCATGTGGGCTCCTTCTGCGCAAACTAGGATCGACCCTGGAGCATCTATCTATTCAAGAAGATCGCCACTGCGGAAGCCACCGAGGTATGTGGTTTATTTCATATAGGCTGGTCCATTCAGCTTATAAAAATATATCTTAGAAATGCCCTATGAAGACATTGATCTGCGATATAACACTCAGCTGGAGACACTGTCGTTCTGGGGCGGCGTTCCGCAGACCACACAGCTGCATTGCCTCAATCTTGCCAATCAAGTCACATCCAGAAATTTACGAGAACTAAACATCTCATTTGATAGTTCTCGATACTTACTCGATATCATGAAGACTGGCCCTACAGGAATACCGAAGCTTGCTGCAATTGTCACGCTGTTACAGCGCCCTATCTTCGATAACTTGGAAGCGCTCAACATAGGGTTACCAGATGGGCTTGATTCGAAGCATGTATTTTTTCCTCGCAACGCAGCGAAGGATGTTTTGCGAGTACTGCACGGCAGGGAGATGGCCGATCTGCGTGCCGTAGAACTCACACAAGTAATGTTGTGGCCACAGGACTCATCGCGCAGATATGTCGGACTACCGTACTGATGGAGTAGCCTCGTCGTATATGGATATAGGTCATTTCGAATTCATATACGTTGCAGACTTTGAACCTAGAACTTGCCTATAGCTAGAACTCGACTTTCAGTTTAACCAGAGAACTATGCATATGCATTGTGTCCGAGGCAACTGATCTGGCGCTCACAGCGTGTTGCGCCTTGTTATATTCCTCTATACATAAACTTATAATCACTCAGTTTGAGGCAGTCTTCTTCCGCTTTGATTGGTTAGAGGCGGGAACTGCTGCAAGATTCATCCCTACCCTGAGATTGGCAAACGCGACTTCAACCCGCGGAGTCAGCACACTGTCCTGGCATTGACCTTCCCGATCCCCCACTTCGGTCTTCGATTCATACCCCTCCCGCTGATGGACGTATACGTCTAATTTTCCACTAACGATCTTGCAGTATGCTTTACCTTCTGACTGATTTGAGTCCTGCTAACAAGGCACGGTCTAGAACATCTGCACACGACACAACAAGGAGATGCCCCCTCTGCTGCCATTTCACAAGCACATTCTTGAGCGAATACATGACCCCCTCACTAGCGACCTGATCATCCTTGCGCGTGGGCTCGGCCTCCGGCGCACAATATGCACGCTCATGAAGATTTATGACTCACCGCAGAGTCTTGTTCTGCTCGTCAATGCATCACAAGAGGAGGAGGCCGCCATAGGGGAGGAGCTAGGTCAGATGGGGTGCAGGAAGCCTGGGTTGAGGATTGTGGGCTATGAGATGGGGAAGAAGGATCGGTGAGTGTCCTGCGTCTGCTGCTCACATGCCCAACTGACAGAAGGACGAAGACAGGATTTGTACAAGCAGGGTGGACTAATGTCTATCACGTCCCGTATCCTCGTCGTCGACATGCTCCAGTCTGATATTCCCATCGAGCTGATAACTGGTATCATTGTACTTCACGCCGAAAAGTACGTCTTGTCTTGTCCTGTCCTGTCTCATTTCGCGTATACAGAGCCATCCTAATATACCGAAACAGAGTCACAGCCCTCTCATTGGAAGCTTTCATCGTTCGCTTATTCCGCGAAAAGAATCGCGCCGGATTCCTCAAAGCCTTCTCTGACCAACCGGAACATATCACCTCCGGCCTCTCCCCACTCAAAGCCATCATGAAAGAGCTCCAGCTCCGCACTGTGCACATCTACCCCCGATTTCACGAGGAGATTAAGCAGAGCCTGGAGCGAAGACGGGCGGACGTGATCGAATTGTACCAGCCCATGACGGAAGCGATGTCAGAGATACACGGCGCGATTGTGATGTGCATGAGCACGACGCTGTCGGAGCTAAAGAGATCGAATGCTACGGTGCGTGTTTCGTCGTTCTGATGCATTGCGAGATGCTGATGGGCGCCATAGCTGGATCTGGATGACTTCAATGTCGAGAACTCGTATTTCCGTTCATTCGACGCGATCGTGCGCAGGCAGCTGGATCCCGTATGGCATAAGGTCGGCGCTCAAACTAAACAGCTTGTCGGCGATCTTGCGACACTGCGCCGGCTCCTCACGTAAGTCATCACTCGCGCACTCACATTCCTCTCCATTGACTAACGACATACGGATCTGATGTAGATATCTGCTCACTTATGACCCGCTCGCGTTCCACGCATACTGCGAGACCATCATCGCATCCAACACCGTCTCAATCGCAGGTGCCGCGCGTCAACATCAGTCGCCCTGGCTGCTCACCGACGCCGCCAACATCGTGTTCAAGACAGCCAAGGCCCGGTGCTACACCAACAACCCGAGCGCGAAAGGAAAGGGGAAAGCGCGGGCCGTGATAGACGTGGATGACGAGGACGCGTGGGCTGCGCTGGACGAGATGCAGGGGAACGCTGCACAGCCGGGGCCCTCGAAAGCGAAGTCGCGCAGGAAGGCTTGGATGCCTGCGGACATGGACCCCGTGCTCGAGGAGCTCCCCAAGTGGTCCCTCCTCGCCGAGGTGCTCCTCGAGATCGAGGGGGAGATCCTGCGCACGAATCCATCTAACGGGCCGCCGAAGCCTACTTTGGGCTCGAACACGGTGCTCATCATGACCTCGTCGACGCGCACGTCGACGCTCATTTCGGACTTTCTCGCATCTATGGACGCCGATGCGAACCCGGGGACACAGGGCAGGGAGATGATGGAGAGAAAGCTGCGGTTGTACCTCTGGTGGAAGGGAAAGCTTGGGGAGCGGAAGAAGGATGGGAGGGGCCCTTTCTGGATGCCCGATAAAAGCGCCGACGCGCTTGGGGGAGGGGAAGGGGGTGGAGTGAGTGAGGCGATGAAGAAGAAGGATGCGGCTGTGAGGGAGCGCGGGGCGAGTAGACGGCGGGTCAGGGGTGGCGCACCGGGCGGGGTTCCTGCGGCTGGTGAGAGTACGAAGAGGAAGGAGAAGGAGACTGTGGTTGGCGAGAGTGAGATGAGGGAAGAAGCAGAGACAATTGCTGAATTGTCAGTCCCACGTCTCCTCTACCCATCCTACTGCAACTAACGCTATAGCAGCCTCGCCACACAACCCGCATCCGCTGCTGATGCCTTCTTTACTTCAAATTCAAGTTCCATGCCTTCCGACGCAACCCAATTCATTGACTTGACTACACTTGACTTCGACGAGGAATTCGGGTTGTTGGCGCCGGAACAGACAGTCGTTGTGCGTGCCTATGCGGATGACGGCGACGACCTGGTATTGGCGGAGCTACAGCCGCGATTCATCGTCATGTTCGAACCAAGCCAGGACTTTGTGCGGCGCGTAGAGGTGTGTTTCCCTTGCTTTTACGATAACAGGCTGGCGGCTGATTGGCACGGTTTAGGTCTACCGCAGCTCACATCCGGGTCTTGGTGTGCGCGTGTACTTTATGATATACCAGACGAGCTGCGAAGAGCACAAGTACCTCGCGGGTATCAGAAGGGAGAAAGACTCGTTTGAGAGGTTGATCAGAGAACGAGGGGTGCGTTTTAGCCACGATTTACAATCGTTTATCTCTCCCTTTCCTCATCTTCCCAATTCCCTATCATTGCCTCTTTGTTACGCCCCGTTACTGAGACGTGCCCCTTTGCTTCTAGTCGATGTTACTTCCAATCTACGAGGATCGGACAGCCGTAGGCGCGGGCATTGGCGAAGCTGTCATAAAGACGATCAGCTCCCGCCTAGGTGGTGGGCAGAAGGAACTCAGCACGCAGCCCTCTCAAGTGAGCATTTCGCCGTTCCTGCCGTTTTGAAGCTGATGATATGTCTGCTATTTGTAGGTCATTGTGGATATGCGGGAGTTCCGCTCGACTCTGCCATCGTTACTGCACGCCTCACGGCTGCTAGTCATACCCGCGACGTTGACTGTGGGAGACTACATTATCACGCCGGATATATGTGTGGAGAGGAAGAGCATACCGGATTTGATACAGAGCTTTAACAGTGGGCGCCTGTAAGTGTCTTTTCTCTCATTCTTATCTTACATGGTGACGCTGAAGTCTTCGAACCTCAGGTATACACAATGTGAATGGATGTCAGTTCATTACAAACAGCCGATGCTCCTCATTGAGTTTGAAGAGCACAAGTCGTTCTCCCTTGAGGTATGCCTTCCGAGCTCCGACTCCAACATCAACTCATTCTCCTGGCATAGGCATTCGCCGAGGTCAAGAACTACGCGAAAGCCAGTTCGAAATACCCACCGAAGAAAGGACCTGGACCGCCGGACCAGGAGCGGCAGATCCCTACAATCCAGCATAAGCTCGTCCTACTCACGCTTTCTTTCCCTCGTGTACGCATAATCTGGTCGTCCTCGCCGTTTGCCACTGCGGAGATCTTCAACGATCTCAAGCTTAACAATCCAGAACCAGATCCATCCCAAGCGATTGCTATAGGCGCGGAGGGGGACCCAGAGGCCGGCGCGGGGGTGAATGCTGCTGCTGAGGAACTGCTACGGACGCTACCGGGGATTACGGCGAAGAATGTGAAGCATGTGATGAATAAGGTGAATTCCGTCAGGGAGCTCTGTGAGATGAACAGGGAGGGCGTGCAAAGTATATTAGGGGTGGAACCGGGAAACGCCTGCTGGGATTTCATGCACAGGGGAGAAGGAAAACGAACGTAAAGGGCAGTATCGATTTTATCTTTGCTCTTGTTGATAACGCGCAATTTTTCATCGATGTCGGAGAGCACTGGTCCAGCGAATCTATTTGTATAATGCTGCAGTCTATGCGGAGCCGGGACCTGGGTGGCAACTAAGAATAGACGATCACTGAGACTGATGCGAGGTGAGATGGTCATGATGTGTCACGTGCGTTTAACTTCACATTTTATGGACCAGGATGTGAACTGCTGAACCAACCTGGACTTGCCTGGACTTCCGAGTATCGACGCCCTATAACTTGGATTTCACCGATACCCGCCCTCCCGCTACCTCTGCTCCTGTCAAGCTCCTGTTGCTATTCTAGGGCATCCCCTTACCTGCTCTATAACGTCCTTATGCGACCTGCTCACGATCGCCTTCCATCTGTCCAGAGAATCGTGCAGACTATTTGATTATCACTGCAGCATTTGATTTATGAGAATTCATTATCTCTGTCGCATGGTACTACATGATGTGTCGGACTCGGTCTTCGGTGCATAATGGCTAATCCTCGGTGGTTGGCACCATTTCTTCCTGAGCGCTGAGCGCTCATTCGACACAAAGTGAAAGAACCTTGGTGTCGCCGAACGTTAAACCAAGTCCGAAATATACCCGCGAGCGCTGCGCTGCCTGGTCATCGTGGTCCGTGACCCATAGTTGCATACAAAGCTATGTAAGTAGTCGCGAAGTTATTCCACCGGGAAAGTGAGCGTGCATCATTATATAAATCTGCACTCGAATCATGCTCTTAAGATCTCAACTTTCAAAGATCAAGAACGGAATAGACTATAGTTATGCTTAGGCTCACCGCCCTCACCGCCCTTACCACCCTCGCACTCGCGCACCTCGCGTTTGCCCAAGTGGCACATCCCTGGGGGATGGTATGTGATGTGCTAGCCTCTGCGCCCATGATCAGCCTACTAATTGAGCAAATTAACAATGGTAGTGTGGAGGAGTTGATTGGACGGGAGCCACAGAGTGCATCAGCGGGCAAAGTCAGTTTTGTATCCGCATTTGTGCTTGAAAGAGGTTCTGACACTGGGCGCACGATACAGCTTGCATACGTATGAACGACTAGTAAGTTACCCTCCATTCGTGCTCTGAGCATGCCTAACCAGAGATCCGTCATCCATGTCAGTTTCTGGCAATGTGAGGACATAGGATACACCACCTACGGCAGTACAACGACATCCACGGTGGCCAGTTGATGTCCACATTCCTACGTCGGTCCTCTTTACCTCAGCGACTGCACAAATCACCTAGAATTTAGAACCCTCACACAAGCTAGAGGGTCGCCCCCATGCTCACCGGGACCGCGAACCCGAGCAGTGGACTGTTGTAATACTTCCTTCAAAATATTGGTCCAGACTGCCGCATGTAACTACGGAGCGGATTATACATTAAAAGCTTCACTCACCTCCTCATGGATTCGATTGGAAAGCAAAACGAACGAGAAAGCGAAGGTCTTATCCCGAAGATCCCGAAAGCGGGTTCAAGTTGAATCTTCGATTGAGGTATCGCAAAGTCTACAAACTTCGCGCTCTTTTCATTTCGAAATATATACTTGGATGGCTCAACCTATTCGTAAAGTCCTGTTTGTATATAGCTGAGCAGACTACCTAAATACCACCGCTTTGAGTGATCTGTTGAAGACTACTCAGAATCTACACGACTCGTATTCCTCAACATATCATTTGACACTTTGCGCTCTCGATATACACGTTCATCAAATCATTCAACATGATAGATACTATACATCAAGTGGAAAATGCTGCCCTCAACGTAGTTTTCGAGAATCCAACTGTATTACCCACTCCAAAGAACATTTCCGAACTCAGCCACGTGACCTGCGCGCGACATGCCACTGACATATTGAGACGGGTGACCGCTGACTGGTGGGCAGACAGTAGTGGGGTCTGCTCGAAACGTGTACTAGATCTTTGATTGCGGGTATCAGGCGGCAGAAAGACTCGTTTGATCAGAGGCTATCCAGGGAACGAGGGGTGCGTTTCAAAGTGGCACTTCACAATCAGGCATCTCTCCTGATCCTTATCTTCCCCATTTCCCCCTTATTGGCTCTTTGTTACGCCCCGTTACTGACGCATGCCCCTTTGCTTCTAGTCAATGACACTTCCAATCTGCGAGTATCGGACAGCCGTAGGTGCGGGTATTAGCGAAGCGGTTATCAAGACTATCAGCTCCCGCCTGGGTGGCGGGCAGAAGAAACCACCGGTCAAAACCGTGAAATCAGATCTAAAAAAGCCAATACCCGGGGGACCAACGTGTAAAAACGATATGTCACGAGTTGCCCATGTAACGAGATGCCCACTCTGCCCGATCGCGAATAGGATGGAGGAATTCATGATTAGATGTACACATGCCGACAGACAATTTCTGAATCTAAAAACATATAAGACACATTAGTAATGAGTCAAAGCTGAGACTCCGCCAAAGACGCGAGATGACCGGGGATGACAGTGGTGCAGCGCACTTGGCCACATTTCACATCTCGATGATATGGCAATTTTGTGGCAATGAAGAAAATAAACCGCTTCTTTACATTCGCAATGCACCGGCGGATTAAGTGTTCGAGTTCAGAAACCCGCTTCTTGAACCCTCAAATTTCAAGTCAATTGCGAGTCTAATGTGCTCTTTCGCAATTGGTCCAGCCTGGCCACGGCTCTTTTCAAGTAGCATTCGAGCGTTGAGGAAGCAACTCGAAGCTGGTAAATAGCCGAATGTCCTGTGAGTCAGCTGAGAGGATATCGATCGACGATGGGCTTGTTGGTGAGTGAGAAACGTGGTCAAGTCGCGGCTGGGAAAAATGGTAAGCGGAGTTTGAATATCCCTGCCTTTGCTTAAATCCACCACCAACAATGTGCGCTAGTTATCCTCATCGCTCACTAGTCACTCCATCGGCTCACCCAAGCTTCCGTAAGTGTCCCGGGTGCTACTCCGAATTCGAAACAAGGATATTAGCACCATCGCACATATTCCATTCTCGCAGCAAAGGATGGCAATCTTCCCTGTCGAAGTATCCGACTTGATCATCGATCAAGTACCCGTTTTAAAGACATGGAGCGGAGTCATCCCACCGAATAGGTGCCCAATATAGACACACATCTATTTAGCTTCTCTGACTTGCGACTCTTCTGCTTTACCCAGACAGCTGGCGAGCTGTGCCATGGTCTGTCGGTCATGGGCCCGACATAGTCGATCGCGTCATTTCAAATCGCTGGATCTCTCAGTGTATGACCCGGGCATTGGTCTATCACGATTCCTGGATCTCATCTCGTCCCCACACGCTACCATAGCGCCACATGTCCGCCAGATAAGCTTCATCTTCTCTAGTGGGAAATATTCGATGACAAGACCACTCCTCATGCGCCTCGCCTCCCTCCGTGCATTGGAATCGATATCTCTCAGGGATTATAGAATGGTAGGGAGTGATTTACCTTGAGTGGCGGAAATAGCAGCTTGGCTGGGTTCGCTCACCAATCTCAGGCACGTGGAGCTCTCCCGTTTCTTCCTAGACTCCTTCAGTCAGCTGCGCAACATTGTCTGCGCTTGTCGCGGGCTTGAAAGTCTCCGCATTTGCGAGGTGGAACGCGTCGCTACCGACCACGAACAGGTTATGGGTCTTTTGCAATATCCTTCGCCACTGGAACCTCAAACGCTGTTTTACGCGCAGCCTGAGTGGGCGCCTTGACCGTCCTTGAAAGTGCTAAAATCAACAACTATTGATTTCTCATTCGGTCAACACCTGTTTGAATGGGTGGGGGTCCCTGCATCCTCATTGCGACTCAGGTCTCTTTCCATCGGGTTGGGTGTGGTCATTCGGAATCAAGCTGTACTCGGACGTCTTCTCCGCACCCTGGGCCCGACCTTGAAGGAGTTGTCTATCCAAGGCTTCCCTATTTGGCCCGACACTGAGGGTGAGAATATCATGCTATCTGGAGCGTTGCATTCAACTTACATGTAAATACGCCTTAGTGATTTCCTACGAACACATTGATCTGAGATATAACACTCGGCTGGAGGTGCTATCATTCCGGGACTGTCATTGGTCAATCATACAGCACCATATTCTTGCCCTGGCGTATCAAGTGTCATCCATCCACTTACGAGAACTGAACATCTCCATTCCCCACCTGTCTACTCACAAGCTCAACGTAATGTTGAAAGGCGGCCCTGAAGGCCTACCAGAGCTCGCTGGGATCGACACGCTCTTGCAACGCTCAAACTTTGCCAACTTGGAAGGTTTCAACATGGGTTTGCGAAGTACCATGGATTTGATGCAGGAAATTTTCCCTCACACCGCAGCGCGGAATCTTCTACGTGTCATGGATGGTAGCGAGATGTGGAACAAATGAGCGCCCTAGGGAAACGGAGCAGCGAGCGCGTGCAGGAAGTGAGCGGTGTTTTAATTTGACCTCATGACCACGATCTGCCGATGAGGCTGTCTGCTACTTAACCGACGCTTGGGGTCGAAACCATTTCGATGCAGGTACAGAGTACTTATTTTCACAAAGACACGGCGAGATCAGTGCCCGGACGTGATGGGAAAGCGTCGATGAGCCGATTCTCTTCCATATACGCACCCAAGAGTCCAATATCAACGGTGTAAATGTTCGGGTACAGCTCACTACGCGGGGGATTGGATACGCGTTGTACGACACCTAAATTGAACGGACCTCGGTGCAATCTCAGGCAGCGCAACAAGCTTCTAAATTGACCTGTGCATCTTTCTTAGGGCGCTGATAATCCTGGCGCTGCCTCACGGGACGTCGGAAAAACAGATAGCAGCCCAACACTCACGACGAAGACCCATCTCGGTGCTCACCTAGTTTTTTTATACAGTAAACATCAGGGTATAGCCTTGTACAGCCCGAATCAATACATAGATGCAAAGAGGATTGACAGTAAAGAAGTCGCCAAGGAAGAAACAATCAGCAGTTTGAAGCAGGTGGTATGGAACAGGCGCTGATCTAGACAGGACATGCTATGCCATGCCATTCTCCGCAGGAATGCGAAGGTCATGTGGACATCTCACAAACTGCAGAGGAATCCGGCGAGCAGAATGGCCGGCGGACGGCGGCGCGCAGGGTTACCGTTTACGATATGCATATAATGCACACATGCATGTGGAGTTCAAGTTGTATCGGAGGCCGTATAACAGCCGGTATTCAATTGAATGACTCGTGAATGCTGCACTGAAACGCGTCGGGTCCTGGCATATAATTGACATGTACATACTAGGGTCGTTGGTGGAAGGGCGGAGGGTTTTCAAGCAGCCCTGCTGCTTCTGTCATGTCCTGTCGCTGTCGTGTGTCTATTGATATGGTATGGGTTCACGATGGAGGTGGAGATGTGGACCGCGCGGACGGCTGTACGTACGCTCATCCTGGTCTTGGCAGCCAATGCAATTACGAGATTGCAGACATGAAGACATCGCAGCAGTGTGAAGATCCACGCTGATACATGCGTTGTTGGCATTCCGCTGAGCGCTCAGGTTTGAATATCAGCACCATCTCAGCCAGCGAGTTTCAGCGATCAATAACGCCACGCGTGGTCGTACTTATAGATTTAGAAATAGAGTGTTCTGTGTAATTTGTAAGCAGCGTATGAACAGTGAGCTTGCAAGATGATGGCGAAGATCAAAGTACTACTAGTAATGCCGACAATCGCCAAGGGGGTGCCAAACGAGCTCCCAATATTAGCAAGTACTTAGATTCTGGCAATTAGTTGAATTACCGGACTCGGTCTTCGGTGCATAATGGCTAATCCTCGGTGGGTGCCACTATTTCTTCCTAAGCGCTGCTCATTCGACAAACCGTGAAAGGACCTTGGTGCCGCCGAACATTAAACCAATTCCGACATATACCCGCGGGCGCTGCGCTGCCTTGCCATCGTGGTCCGTGACCCATAGTTGCATACAAAGCGATGCAAGTAGTCGCGAAGTTGTTCCACCAGGAAAGTGAGCGTGCATCATTATATAAATCTGCACTCGAATCACGCTCTTAAGATCTCAACTTTCAAAGATCAAGAACGGAATAGTTATGCTTAGGCTCACCGCCCTCACCACCCTCACCACCCTCGCACTCGCGCACCTCGCGCTTGCCCAAGTAGCACTTCCCTGGGGGCAGGTACATGCTGTGCTACCTTCGGCGCCCATGATCACCCTACTAATTAAGCGAATCAACAATGATAGCGTGGAGGGATTGATTTCACGGGAGCCACGGAGTGCGTCAGCGGGCAAAGTCAGTTTTGTATCCGCATTTGTGCTTGAAAGAGGTTCTGACACTGGGCGCATGATACAGCTGCATACATATGAACGACTAGTAAGTTACCCCCCATTCGTGCTCTGAGCATGCCTAACTAGAGATCCGTCATTTATGTCAGTTTCTGGCTATGCCGGCCCGATGCAACATCCGCCGCCGACACCAGCACAGCGACATCCACGGTGGCCAGTTAATGGCCACATCCCTCCATCGGCCCCCTTTACCTCGGTGACTGCCCAAACTACCTAGAAGTAGGAATCATCACACTAGCTGGAGGGTCTCCCCCATGATCACTAGGACCGCGCCCCCGAACAGCGGACTGTTGTAATACCATGTACCTTTGACAGACTGCAGCATGTAACTACGGAGCAGATGATACATTGAAAGCTTCACTCACCTCCTCAAGGATCTGATTTGAAAGCAAAACGAACGAGCAAGCGAAGGTCTTGGCACGAAGATCCCGAAAGTGGGTCCAACCTTCGATTGAGGTATCGCAAAGTCTACAAACTTCGCGCTCTTCTCATTTTGACTTATAGAATTGGGTGACCCAACCTAATTTCAAAGTCTTGTATAAACAGGGCTGAGCAGACTACCAAAATACCATCGATTCTAGCGGTCTGTTCAAGACTACTCATATTGACTCAGAATCTACATGACTCGTATTCCTTACCATATCGTTTAACACTTTGCGCTCTTGACATACACGTTCATCGAAACATTTATCAATAAGAAATACTATACATGAGGTAGAAAACACTGCCCTCAACGTAACTTTCGAGAATCTAACTGTATCACACACTTCAAAGCAATTTCCGAACTTAGGCACGTGACCTCAAGAGGTAGCCCATTTGAAATTCATTGTCTTCGAATAATAACGTTCACAGTAACATCACTAATCACCAAGGGGATACTCCATACTCTCCACACACCCGACCCACATCTGCGTCTCTCTGGCCCTTGATCACCGTCGCAATCCTTTCGCCACCAACATGGGGCTCTACCGCGCCCCGCTGCCTCAAACTCTCTGCGTCGCCCGTGAGGTTGGTCGCATTCAGGCCCGGATCGGCACTAAATACCTTAATACCCTCTCCTCCCAGCCTTGCATCGTACTGCACCATGATCATATTCAGCGCTGCCTTGCTCGCTCTGTACTCCGTGCCCCTAGCGTTACGGTACTTGCCCTTAGGGTCCGCAGCCTCGCCAATGCTCCCCAAGCTCGAGCTCACGAACACCAATCGTGCACTCTTCGACTTCCGCAGGAGCGGGAGAAACGCCTCGGTGGTGCTGAGAGCGCCGACGACATTCACCGCGAGGATCTCGCGCAGTCCGTCGCGGGGGACAGTGTGCCCGGAACCTGAGATCCCAGCGTTGTTGACCAGGATATCGAGTCGACCGTGGGTTGTTTCCACATGCAGGGCGGCAGCGTCGATAGATGCGTCGTTTGTGACGTCTATCCGGATATGAGTGACAGTGCCTTTGATGGATGAGGAGGAGAGCGCGGCGGCGGCGGCGGCTCCCTTAGCGGGATCGCGACTGCCGATCAGGACGTGGTATGCGGCGGAAGAGAGAAGAAGGTTCTTCGCGGTTTCGAAGCCCACACCTGTGTTCCCGCCTGTGCATACATTTAGTTTGATTTTGCTGTGGTTGTTGTCCATGCATCATACCGGTGATAAGCACAATAATCTGTTCAGCCATTATGAAAGTGGTATCGAATGCGTTGAGATGAGGTAAAATGTGTCGAGATGATTGGGTGAGTTGATGCCTTGTACCACGCAATTGGTGAGTATATATACATGTTTAGGTCAACACCCGATCGGCATGCCTCGTAAACGCGCTGACTTGGAGTCCCGGTCGGGCGCGCCTAATTTTAAGGGGCCCAATCCAAGTTCAGCCCGATCTCCTATCTCTAATATTCTACTCATATACGACTTGCCCAAGACTTGCCCATAAGTAAGTTATAACAAAGAGGTTGCAAAGCCGCACTTTGACGATCCTTCGTTCAGTAATCAGTCGGTGATGACGCCGGAAGATTGCTGCCCTCTTATGTTCGTTTACAAATAATTCACAGGCGCTGAAGAAACAAGGATCTGCGGTGCAAAACTAGTTGTATGAATGTGATTGGCTCATGCTCGGGATCACGAACAATAGTTTAGTTCAAAGAGACAAGGCCTGAAGGTGATATTTCTAGACCGCACAGTAAAATACATGATAGCCTATGCCTGCTCCAGCGCGTCTGCGGCCAGCTCCAATATCTCCTTGATACTCTTCCCTGCACTCCGGTCATCCTTGGCGATAGACTGCCACACCGGTGAATGGTGCGGCTCCTCAGCCACACACTTATTGGTCACTTCTGCCCTGTATTCCTGCAAATTGCCAACGCAAAGTCAGCAAACACCCTACAAGCCGAATCGCGAGGATTGACTCACCGCAGTCCCATGCTGCCGCTCGAACTTCATCCACCACCCCCATGAATCGCCCAGATCCGGATTCGTCGCCACCGCCCGCCCAAACCACTGCCGCGCCTTCTCCACCTTGCGCTCCGCCCAGAACAGCCGCGCCACTGTGCAGATGATGACCGGGTTATCTGCGCTCTTCTTCAACGCGTCCACGCTTCGCGACTTCCGCGTCGGCCGCGGCTCGCTCCATATCGACATCGCCCACAGCTGGCCCGAAGTGGGGCACTCTTGTAGCCCGCGCGAGAGGAGGGCTTTGGCTTGTTGCGGGGCGCCGGAGCGGTCTTCAACGCCGACTGCTTCTGCCCACAGGTCCTCGTTCGCGGGGTTGACGAGTCGCGCCTTGTCAAGGATGGAACGAGCCTTGATGCTCTTCCCGTCCGCTTCCTCGAGCCTGCTGGCGAGGACCCAGAGCGTTTCTTCTTTGGGACACGCCCTGAGCCCAGCTGCGAATGAGGCGCGCGCCGCAGGGAAGTTCTTCATGGCCTGGTGGATCTGGCCCTGGATCATGTACAGCTTGGCGAATTTGGGGAACTTGGTGAGAGCCGTGGCGAGTGTTTCGAGCGCGGTCGTGTGGTGTCCGCGTTGGCGCTCGAACACGGCTGACTTCATCCAGATCTGTATTGGACGCAAGTTAGTAGCGGAACTTGATGGCGAATGAGGGTAATGCATACCCGCTCGGTATCCGCGACCGTTCTCGCACGAACGAGCAGCTCCCTCGCAACGCCCAGCTCCCCGTTCTCCGCCTCGAGCTTGACGGCCGCCAGCCAGATCTGCTCACTCTCCGGATTCGCGACGAAAGCGCGCTCGAGCACTTCACGTGCAGCAGGGACATCACCCGCAAGCCACTTCTCCTTGGCAGACATGAGCCAAAGGACTTCGGCTTGTGGACAGTGGTGCACAGCCCGGTCGAGGACGGCAGTGAGCGAGTCGCTACGTCAATGTTGTCAGCAAAAGCAAATGCGAAATAACAGGGATGAAACGCACCGCGTCCCATGAGCCTTCTCCAAATCAGCCGCCCGTCTCCAAAGACTCTTTCTATCCGGATAACACTTGAGCGCATACGCCAACACCGCCCTCGCCGTGCCCACCATCCCGCGCCCCTCCGCGCTTTCCGCGTCGCCCACCCACGTATCCAGCTGGTCCTCCTCCTCGATCTCCATCGCCACCGTCGCCTTCACAACTGCCTCGCACACAAGCGGGCTGCCCTCGCTCTCGCACCGCTCCGCCTCCTTCAACCACTGCTCCCGCGTCAGCAGCACGCCGTGCTTCTTGAGCTCCTTCACCCCGAGCTCGATGGTGGTATCGATGATCTTGATGTCATCGCCCTGCTGCTCGCGCAGGCGCGCGGCGGCGATCCAGATCTCGTGTGAGGTGGGGATGGCTTTTCGGGCTTTGTTGAGCACGCCCTTTGCGCGGTCGGGGGTTTCGAGGCGCGCGAGGGCGAGCCAGAGCTCGACGGAGAGAGGGATGACTTCCACGGCGCGAGAGAGGAGGATGCGCGCGTCGTTTTGCGAGGATTCAAGGTTGACAGTTTCCTTCCAGAGGCGGACGGAGTTAGGGATGTGTTCGAGGGCTAGATGATCCCATCAGCGGCAGTTACGAAAAGAATGTGTTTGGGTATACCTTTTCGAAGAACGCGTTTCTTCGCTTTGACGTCGTGCTCGAGGTCAGATGCTGCCATCCATATCTTGACGCTCTGCCCTATATGTTGAACGGCGTTCGCCAAGATGACTTTCGCATCGTCGTTATTCTATGAGAAAGAAACCTGAATCAATACCCACACCAAGACAAAAGTATAAGTATAAACTCACGTGTAACCGGGCAGCCTCCAACCACACATCCTCGCTTTTCGGACATTGCTCGCACCCTGCCTTAATCATCTTCCGCGCTGCGACCATGCGTCCCGCGTGCTCCTCCAGACACGCCGCTGCGATCCACCCAGGCCCATGCTTCGGGTTCGACTTGACTAGCGAGTCGAAAAGCATGCGCGCGCGCTTGATGTCGCCAATCTCGGCGTCGGATTTGGTGACGACACTGTTGAGGGATGTGAGGTAGCCCTTAGGGTCGACAGAGGAGGAGAGGCCGGAGTTTAAGGCGGTGGTGGTGCCGGATATCTAGGCGTAAGCGTTCGTGTTAGTGAAAAGTAAGAGTATGGGAAGTTGAGGTGAGGGGTTTGAGAATGAGACGTAAGAAAGACGCACCTGGTCAAGCTTGAGCGACAAAATCTTCTTCCCTGCTTGCCCAATCTCCAGGAAGTTCGTCTCCGTTTCGAATCCGCCTACTTCCTGCTGTCGGGCGTCCAGGGCATTTTCGTACTCGACCTTGCCTCTGTCCCCCACGAGCACGCTGTCGGGCACCACGAACGAGCGTTCCTCCCTTCTCCGCTTCTTCCGCGTAAGATTCCCAACCTCTGGGATACTTTCCCACTCCTCGTCTGTGACCGCGCTCAACCCTCGCTTCAGGTCCGCAAACTGCTGCTGAATCTTCGGTCGCTCTGCACGATGCCTGTCCATCTCGACCTTCTCGCGCGCCTCCCTGGATTGAAAAGAAGGATGAAGACAGATTGAACATCGAGCATAAAGTACTAACCAGGAAGGGAGGAGACACACCTGCGTTGCCGGCGCCGCGCGTCCATGTTCTCGTCGACCATGTCGTATATCTTGTCCGCCTCCTCGTCATCCTGCTCGTAAGTGGTCCCTGCGAACAGGCCGACCTCGTTGTCCGGATCTTGGTACTGCTCGGGGTCGACTTCGGCCTCTTCGCCGCGCTTGTTTTGCGCATCTCTGTTAGCCCAATCAGTCGTTAGGATGGATGTAATTGGGTAGATACGAGAGTAGAGACGCACGCGACCACTTCGGCAGAGGGACCTTCTCGAGCAGGACCGATATCAGATCGAGTGGTGAACCCTGATGCACTGTAATACCAGAAAAGTTAGCTTCGAGGACCACTTTTGCTGAAAGTCGCGCACCCTCTTCCCAGACCAGCAACATAGGAGGAGGGCGCTGGCATGGACAGGAAGGCCAGCTTGTTTTTGGTGGACGCCATGGCTGGGGACAAGAGCTGCAGAGTCGCTACAGAGTCTAGGGTTTGTGTGGTGCGTGAGTCTGACTTGTGCTGAGCAGCGTGCAATTGCCTTTCTGAGCGCTGCATGTGGCGAGCGATCGGCTTCGACTCTTTCAATCAACCCTCGATCAACTCCTTCCACTTGCCTTCTACAGCACTCTTTGGAGACACGAATTTAAAGCTAAACGTCACCCAATCCGCGACTTTACTTTACGCACCATGAATTGGCGCCTTTGCGCTGTCGCTCATTCACTTGTAGGGGCTGCCTTCTCTCGCGTCTTCAGTGTTCGTTGCGTGGCCTCAGCTGAGGCAACAGGCTCCTTCCCCTCTCGAGATTTTTTCTCCCAACCCAACCGTATGATCCTTCCCTAAGCCACACTTGAGATGATCAACCTCCCTTGAATGCGCCAAAGAGGCATATCATTCAATAGCCGTCCCGTAGCACGAATGGAATTGTTATTCAAAGTCGACAGTGAATACATATGCTGGTTTTTAACCTACAGTTTGCTTGTATCGGCCGTTAGATCTACTTCCAGTGTCTTGGCGTCATGTGAGGTTGGAGGGTCGACTAGTAGAGCGATAGAGCATTGACACAAGCCATACATCTTCCAATGATCCACATAAGCAGCAGCCCCAGCGAAAATGAGATAGCAACATGGTGACTGAAGAATCCTTAAACGTCAGGATAAGGAGAAATCCTTTGGGGTGTGCGAGCTTCAAGGAGCGTGTTCGATACAAGGCCTGCAGAGCTCTGCAGAGATTTCCTCGAAAATGCGTCCCAAACGGTCCGTGACATTCTCCTTTAATATGCTTCCCTGAATCCTCTCATCGTGTCCCGGAGAGAACTGGTGCGGGGGATATTTGAAAACCTGTCTATTTATTCTGTCGATATGTGTCAGATAACCCGCCATGATCGCTAAAGTCGGTGGCTCCTCAATATTTGGCCGTTGGCAGGAACCGCCACCTCACAGACGACGGGTGTACGTTTTTCAAGATTTACAATAAAACAGGAAACATTCCAAAACCGCGACGAGTAGGAAGAGTGGATTAGACAAGAGCACTGCCAGAATTCAAAAACGATTCAAGATGTAACCGTCACGGTGGCATTCACACGGGTTCCGATCACCCCGACGCAAACCTTTCCTCGATCAATGTCGTCTCTGCTCATGTCCGGTCTATCCTCTCTCCCAAATGAACTCACTATGGAGATCGTTACGTGGCTCCCTTTGAAGAGTCTAATCGCCGCCCGAGGCCTCGATCATCGCTGGCGGCACCTCACTTCTCTCGCAAGCATTCTCCGAGCGCGCCGTCTGCTCCTGGATTTGTATCTGCAGGCAATCGCAAATGCACAGGTCGTAGATACTATTGAAAGCATACGCCCGCACCTCCGCCCATTCGATAGGCCAAGCTATGTAGCATTGCTGGAGCACAAAAATGGTGGAGTAGCGCTGCCCGAAGAGTTTCGGGTGTGGCTATTGGAGTGGCCGTCGGCAGTCATAGGGTGGGCGTGGCCGGGGTTGGATATACGGTCGTTGGATGCAGCAATGCCAACAGTAGTGGACACGTATGGCTCATCCCCGCTGTCACATCTGTACGTCTCCGTGGAGGATGTTGTCATCTTTGAAAATATCAAGGACGCAGGGGAAGAGAATTCGCGGTGCGAGAAGGTGCAGATGAAGGCACTAGAGATCTACAAATGCCGTTTCTGGTCGTATTGGCTGGTCCTGGGTGGTCCGAGACAGGGTTTGCTAGGAACTGTCCACGCGATTACGGCGCATCAAGCCATGCTGGAAGGTACCTCACTCGCGAATGTCATCAGGGAGATGGAGCGCTTCAAATGCCCGGGATGGACGCATTGGTTATCGAAGCAAGTGGTAAATGGGCAGTGGTAATGCTATATCAATGTCGTTGTGAGTGATTTTGGTGACGACTTCGATAGCGTCCTGACCACTATCAACCTCAGACCATTTCGCATCGAGAATGTATAGGCTACCAAAGTTTCAGTCCACTCATATGCAATTTATAGTCTCTATTCAACTCTCTTGTACTGTTCGCAATCGGCACAATCACCACCACTAGATACCTGGACTTCCATTTGATCCCCATCATATACAATCCCCGCCTGCGTGTGCCTTTCTCTTTCTTACCATGACTTCTTGCATTTCGGACTTCGACGTATTTTCTCATCTTGATCTGCCTCACGTGAACATGAACCAGAAAGTTGCATCGTGCGGTGTTTGGTTTGTTTCCATCTCAGAGCTCCATCCAACTTATCCGACTTCATTTCTTCCACCCAGATATCGATAAAACCCAAAGTGATTATTCATGACTACAGTGCGATTTGGGTACATGTCACCTAGCGAGATGTGGCTATCCCTGAACAGCCTTGACCTGAAGAACCACCTGAATCGACCCCGCGCTCCCAACAAGCAAAGGTACACCGACATTGTCTGTGCTGACGGGGATAGAGTTGACGGAGAAGGAAGTGGTGGTGCTGGTGTCGCCAATCGCGAGGTCGCCACCAGAGACCTAGATCACGATGTCTGTCAGTTTCCTGTATTCTCATCTCATCCAAAACACTCACGTAGAATTGGCTATCTACAGCCGCGGTGCCATCGTAGCACACCAGCTCGTCTACAGTGCTGCACTCTGCATAGCCCGAAAGGTAGGCAAACCCGTCGGTGGAGGTGAAGGCGCGGAAAGGGAAGCACCATATGAGGTCGGTGGTGAAGTTGCCGTAGCCGTTCACGCAGCCGATCTGGGTGCCGCCTTCATAGACAAAGAGCTCCTGTGTGCCAGGCAGTGATGTGCTGCCGACAGGAATGGCGGACACGGATGAGGCAAGGGCCAGAATGGCGGGGATGATCAAGGACAACATTTATTTGATGCTAACGAACTTGTCAGCAATCTTAGTTCTTAGGATATGAAAAGAATATGAAAAGAATCGACGTACTAAGCTGGGGAGATCGGGGGCTGAGTTATGCTCTACGCATACCGAGCTATATAACCGCGTTCTTAAATGCTCCCACAGGAACAGGCTCGCTGGCACCAGGGAACCGCACGTCGCCGATGAGCGTGTTAAAGCAATGCCGTGCGTCAGCGGTGATCGTTGGATAATAAATCCATCAGCTTTTGCGCGTGCGTTGAGTCTCGACGGTCTTTGCCGGCCGCCTGTGCCCCGCGTTTTCAGACGCGGCAATTGTTCTCTGGCTACGAGTTTGACGCGAAACAGGTGCGATTTTTTTGACGATAGTGCAACCAAAAGCCTCAGGGTTGTGGCAGTAGGCAGTGATACTCTGAGCGGAGGGTAGGCCACCGCGTGATATTAGTTCCAGTGTCATTATACCCGGAGATACAACGGTGATATAATGAGATGTACAAATTGTCCGACGATCTTCTCGTCACACAGGCATCGATCACAGAATGTAATGCTGGCAATCACAAAGGAATATCTCGTCGTCGTCGTCATCGGTCTAGATTCTTTAATTGCGGTGATCCGCGCTGGATTTCAAGTTTAATTTAAAACGACGGTAGACGACTTTGCAAAATTTCCCAGGGTAGTACTATAGTCTGTTTGGTTCGAATGGGAGGCGTCATTGGCTCTGCAGAATTCACCGAGCGATTTCTCAGGTTAATCACAGAGAGCGACAATGTTTTACGTCTGCTATTTGAATTCATGACTTACGCAGGCGCAATGGTGCTCGACAAGAAAACGTTGCAGGCCAATGTTGATCACTTGAAGACAACGTGCCTTGCATTGACCCTGTGCGAAGTTCGAACGATTCCCTTACTGAAGGCACAGTAAAGCATATAACGTTACACGCACTATATAGCTTGGGATCGTGATTCATGATGGCCAATTATATTATACTCCCGCTCGAATCAATGAGCAGGAGGCCTCTCAAGGAAAGTCGGCCCGACAGCGAATTGGCGCAAGCGTCACTGTCAATTTTCACGTTGGCCTGGATGTCATAGATACCCATGGACATTAATGTCAGTAGAAATGCACCGACCCTGTATCCGGCCAACCATAAGCCGGAGTGAGTTACAAGAGCCGCATTGCAAGTAATCACTGTCGTAAGTAAAACAAAGCCCAATATCTACGGCTGTATCTCCGACCACCGCATCGTTGACTAAGCCCCTAAGGAAGAAGAACCCCACGGGGTAAGCGCAATCGTAACACAGCGAAGGAATGAGATACGAGGGACCTGAGCATTGTTGGGTCACCAGTGTATAGCGTTCAGCTAATAATGGTAGCAGCGGGGGATAGCTTTCGTGGCGGAGGAGGTCTAAAATGCCGCAGAACATGGCAAAGTCGTCACCTGTCAGCTTGGGTAGCGTATCGTTCCCAACCAGCAGTAGCCGCACTCGTGAGCGCAACAGTCTGGAACCACATCGGGGTTAGGGGGACTCGCAGGTCATTCTACAGGTCAATTTTTGGGCGCCTAAATCGTAGGGCAGGGCAGGGCGGCAGGGCAGGGCAGGGCGGTAGGGCAGGGCAGGGCGGTAGGGCAGGGCAGGGCGGTAGGGCAGGGCAGGGCGGTAGGGCAGGGCAGATCAAAATGGAGCGCCCGCGCTGCTCCTGGGGCTCGCGGAATAGGTGCGCGGCGAGGACGCGACTGCAGAGTAGACGGGTGGAACTAGAAGTAATTACGATCTTTCACTCGGTATACTCGAGTTCAGTCTGCTGTAACAACATACACTGTGAACAATTTTAGTGTGAAAAGCGAAGATTGCGTGGAAGTCCTTAAGCCATAACTGTAGCAGCCCCTCCTGTTGTTCTGACAATAGGTGGTGTTCCAGCGTCGATCGCATCAAACGCAAAAGAGCTTACGTTTTGCACTTGCACTATGCACTTGCGCACTATGCACTATGCACTATGCACTATGCACTTGCGCTATGCACTATGCGCTATGCACTATGCGCTATGCACTATGCGCTATGCACTATGCGCTATGCACTATGCGCTATGCACTATGCGCTTGCACTTGAGCCACGAATATCCACAGTAGGGGGGGGAGGAAGAGGTTATGAAACTGATAAAAGGTTCCCTTTTCCCCTAAAGCCTTGAACATTCCGCACTTATGCACTTGTGCGCTTGCACTTGCGCACTATTAGAGACGGGGGTATCTACCCGCTCTGTATATCCATCCCGGGTGCCGTATGGTCTCGTGCTTCCTTTCCAACCCCTATGCTGCCTGTCTCGCGCCACATAGACGACGACCGCCAGCGGTGCACGCATCCCTACAGAATCAGCTCAATGTTGAAGCAAAAACAGAGCGAAGCAGGTTGGTCGTCACCACGACTGAACTCTAACCGTCGTGCCTCACTGCTCACGCTTAGTGAACCACCCGCAGGAGTTCAGGAAGGGGCTGGTGTAGAACCTACTCGCCGACCACCGCCGCGCTATTAGTTTGGATGACGACGACTTATTCGAGTCCCACTTCAGCTACCGTACACATCCCAGCCACGCATGTAGAGAAGGTGGAGTAGAACTTATAGTCGATTGTGCATAAGGGGGCATCTGAGAGGGGCGCGCTATGTGAAGCGCTACATTGGAGAATAGGAGCTGAACCTACTTTAAGACGCTCCGCGAGCTGGGGCTCAAGGCTAATCTTACTAGCCTCCACCGTGGGGCTGACCCTCGTGCGTGTCTTCTCTAATATAGAGTGTTTGATCCGAACCCGTTTGTTTACTATTTAGTAAATTTTGCACTACATACATATCCCCCTTCGCTGACCCTATGTTGAGCTTGCGAGGCCGCTTAGTCCATAGTGCAAGATGAAAGTAAAGTAAATAAAACGCGAATAGAATGTGCCGTCGCGATGTAGTAGCGCGGTATAGTCGTAAGAGTCTCGAACGACACTTCAAATGATAGCGAGATGTGGAACGAGCAGGCTTGCTTTACGAAGCGTAAAAGCGTATTGGGCGCCGTGTTCTGGCCCCCAAAGCCAACGGCCGCCACTAAACCTTTGTCCACATCTAGAGTATGGCGTTCTTGATGCGGGCTTCTACGAGGGCGATAGGGACTTCACCTTCGACGACGAGAATGATACTAAGTAAGAGCTGTAAAGAGTATATTAATCGATCGGACCGCCTATGAACGACGTCTTGGTGTGGCAGACTATTTAAACTGGGAGTTGCAGTGGTCCGTTACTAACCGTCCCCCTTCTTTCACTTACATCCTACTCCTACAATACGTCTCGTTAGCTCTTTACAGGTCGCTGTCGATCTTGGCATATCGCTCGTGCCACTTCAATTCTACTAGATTGTGTTGTATTGCACTGTAGCACCAGTACTAACGGTAGCGGTGATAACGGGTTGGCTTTAAAGCTACCAGTGCATTTATACGTTTCCTGGGCTCCATTAGCCTTATAGTTAGGTTTGGCCTCCCGTTGTCTCATAGTTTCTTCTGGAGATTCGCTCGTATACTCTTTCTTGCGTGCTGACCTTCGCGTCGCTCAAGTTGTCGGGCGGCTGCGATGTAAGTTTACCCGCTACTATGGTCGGATGTTCGAGCGCGCACCATGTTCGTCTGTCGTACGTCTTATGTCGTGCGTCCCCGCCAAAGTCTTTGGTCCGCTTCTTCATCATACTCTTCGGCTTGTCGTCCCTGCCACTGTCGCATGCACCTTACTTTCGTTCGCTCACTTTCCAAATGGAATCCCTTCATCTCCGTGGTAGGTTCTTTCACGTTTTTCACTAGTGTGTGCTGCTTATTTACGTGATCGTCCGTCGCAGGGGTTCCGTTTTGTTTATTATAGTATACTTCCCGTTCTTCTACGTGCTATAAGGTTATAGTGTTATAGCTTTTTGTCGCGTAGACGCGGTGTATGGTTATGCTACGAGCGGGCTTGAGTCTAGGGTCTTTACTGGTACCAGGTAGGACTGTCAGTTTGTTTCCGCTAGGAGCTTTATGGTACTGCGCTTTTGGTCGCGTCAGATGAACCTAGTGGTCTACTGCGCTATACGATGCCGTGAGTTCTTTACTACGTACTGATAAAGGTGGGACTGCGAGATGGGACAAGTGTAGGTGTTCTTGGAGGTGGTAGGCAAGTACCAGCTAGCCCAAGTACGGGGGGCAAGCCACTTAGGCCTTGAAGCGCAAGGTGCTGAGACCACAAAGGAGGCCTACGTTGCGGCCGGCAACGCGTTAGAGAAGGTGCGTGTCGGCCCGGGGGTGAGGGGAGTTCAAACTAGCGAACAACCCTTGGTGGGGAAGGTGTAGTTACAAGTTGTACTCTATGACACAGCGTCCTAGGTGTGCCGCGTAAGGTCGGCGGTAGGGGTCGACTTCAAGAGGGGTGAACTCCCGAGGTACGTTTGGTTGAGTATTTACCGAGTGTGCGTACGTTTGTCTACGTACATAGGTGGTTCAAAGGCGGTGTCGAGCCAGCACTTGCACTACTCGATCACAGTGGGCCGGCTAGGCCATGGTGGCAGGGTTGGCTGCTTTGGCTCGGTGCTTAGCAGACATAGTAGTTCGTTCTGTTACCTGATTTCCGTGAAGGCTCTAGATGTACTGGGTGTACGGTGCGGTAGGTACAGTATACGTAAGTGTGTACGATGGTTCAAGACGCGTCTCGACGTGTTATTATACGTGATTCTGTAAACGACGTCTCGAAGTTCAAGACACAAGGAACCGTCATCACTGTGGGCCCGCCGTACTCCCCGTTCTCTCTTTACACCACTTGAACATTGAATAGTTCTTTCTACCTCTCCACCATTTATTGAATACTGTATCGTAGAGAAATAATATATGGGCCCGTTAAGTTTATAACACACCCCGGTCCGAGACTTGCAAGGTCGTGTCGGTGTACACAGTATATAACTACACTTCACAGCCTGAGTTACGGCGCGCGCAGAGGCCGCCGTTATGTTGACACTGTCGGTGTTGTTAAAGAGGATGGAATTAGGAACTTAACACCCCCGTAACTTGGTGTCTACAACCACTAAAGTGAACCCAACCTAATTCCGGTTAAATGAGCATAAATACCACATGAATGAAACCCCCATCAGCACGTGGTGGAAAGAGAGAATTGAGTTGATCGGGAGATATTTGCGGGAGTGGAGCATCGTTTCCTAGCGACTCAAGGTCGTTGCGAACGCGCAACGATACTCTACCGTAAAACTTACGGGGCTCCAGAACTAGCACCATACTCATCATACTCCTCAAAGTTGCTTGCCTCATCCACCTTAACAGACCATTCAGCAGCATGTTGTCGTGTCATAAATATAAAGCTCGAAAGGTGGAGTTACATATAAGAGTAAGCGATCAGCGTACGCACATAAGTAGCGTGGGGGCTGCGCAGGAGTCATTGTGCAAAGCGGCCGCGTCGAGGATAGAGTGTTGCTAGCGCTATTAGTTAGAGTCACGCACGTAGTCGTGCACATCGATTACGCCCACGACGCGTACTCAAATTAAGGCAGAGCTTTGTGCATATAACTTGCGTGTAGAAGACATGGCAATCGTCCAAAGTTAGTCATTGACAGCACGCGCAACGACGCGTGTATTTAAAATAGCGTTAGTCATGACCGCACGACTTGTCGCGCTAGACGTTACGCCTGTCAGTCTAGCCAGTGCCCAGCCTGACGGGCAGCACCTCGGTCCCCTCGTCGCTAGGGCTACTAGGACAAGTTTAGAGTTCACGAACAGGGTGAGTTGCACAGGTACACTAATCTATAGTCAACTAGTCGAAGACTGGACATTGAGCAGCACACGTTGTACACAAAAATTTACGTAGTTACACTCCTCCCGAGGACGCGCAGGATCTGCGCGTGGCACACGCGGAACGGAGACGACACCAGGGCGCAGGAACGACTATCGCGCCCGCGGTGTGATTACGCGACGAGAGATAGAACACTGTATACATATATCTAACCCGTTGAGCTTAGGCTACGTTAGTTCACTCTATATGTACGTATAGCAGTACGAGGCGAGGACGGAGCTGTCTGTGCGTGCGTGTATTGAACAAGCGATAAATGGAAGGGTCGTGATCAAGTGCCGCTAGTTAAATGCTAGTAGTATAAAAGGGACTCGAACGTACTCAACACTCAGTTGTCGCACTGGTGCGCAAGAGCTAACCTAACATTTATATACATACGTGTACAGGGTCTATATAACGTGCCAGTGAGATGCTTATGCTCTTTTTGCTTGAACGGCAAACACTTGAATTAAACTACGAACTAGGCGCTCCAGCCACTACGCCGAGCTAACCCGGCCGCGCGCAGGCCCTGCTTGTGGCCACCCGCGTCCGCGTATGTGCGCACGTGCGTGACCGACACGTCGGTGGGGCCGCCGCGGTTGACG
>KV417749.1:77587-91262 GCA_001630335.1 Athelia psychrophila
CATCACGATGTCCGTCAGTTTCCTGATTCTCATCCCATCTAAAACACTCACGTAGAATTGGCTATCTACAGCCGCGGTGCCATCGTAGCACACCAGCTCGTCTACAGTGCTGCACTCTGCATAGCCCGAAAGGTAGGCAAACCCGTCGGTGGATGTGAAGGCGCGGAAAGGGAAGCACCATAAGAGGTCGGTGGTGAAGTTGCCGTAGCCGTTCACGCAGCCGATCTGGGTGCCGCCTTCATAGACAAAGAGCTCCTGTGTGCCAGGCAGTGATGTGCTGCCGACAGGAATGGCGGACACGGATGAGGCAAGGGCCAGAACGGCGGGGATGATCAAGGACAACATTTATTTGATACTAACGAACTTGTCAGCAATCTTAATTCTCAGGATACGAAAAGAATCGACGTACCAAGCTGGGGAGATCGGGAGCTGAGTTATGCTCTATGCATCCCGAGCTATATAACCGCGTTCTTAAATGCTCCCACAGGAACAGGCTCGCTGGCACCAGGGAACCGCACGTCGCCGATGAGCGTGTTAAAGCAATGCCGCGCGTCAGCGGTGATCGTTGGATAATAAATCCATCAGCTTTTGCGCGTGCGTTGAGTCTCGACGGTCTTTGCCGGCCGCCTGTGCCCCGCGTTTTCAGACGCGGCAATTGTTCTCTGGCTACGAGTTTGACGCGAAACAGGTGCGATTTTTTTGACGATAGTGCAACCAAAAGCCTCAGGGTTGTGGCAGTAGGCAGTGATACTCTGAGCGGAGGGTAGGCCACCGCGTGATATTAGTTCCAGTGTCATTATACCCGGAGATACAACGGTGATATAATGAGATGTACAAATTGTCCGACGATCTTCTCGTCACACAGGCATGAGATCACACAATGTAATGCTGGCAATCACAAAGGAATATCCAGCTCAAAGCCGCCAACGATCTAGATTCCTTAACTCCAGGAGAAGCCGCCCACCACCTTCAACACCTTAGGTTAAGTTAGGGGGGTGAACACGACCGAGCGAAGCGAGCGACTGTGCAAAATGTCCAACAGATGGGTGTAAGTAACTAGAAGCTTAAGGCCTCCTAATCGTTCGTAATCGGGAGGCGCCATTCGCTCTGGCAGAACTCATCAGAGCTCTACGATTACTCAGATTACAGGAACAGAGACCGACAATGTGATACGTCGGCTATTTGAACTGGCCATGACTAACGCAGGCCAGACGAATAATGCTCGACGGAAGAAAACGTTGCAGCACCCCAAGAGAGGATGCTACGTGAAGACAAGGGAACGTGCCTAATGCAATAACACTGTGCGAAGCATTCGAACGGGACTCCGCAAACCGAAGCCGACAGCGAAAGCATGATAACGTTACACGCACTATATACGCGTGGGATCGGCTGATCCAGGATGGCCAAGTGAAGAGTAGACACCCGCACGAACCAATGAGCAGAAAGCCTCTCAAGGAAAGTCGGCCCGACAGCGAATTGGCGCAAGCGTCACTCTAAATCTGCACGTTGGCCAAAAAAGGAAATCATACTGATACCCATGCACATTCAGAGGGAGCGCGGTGCCAATAGAAACGCACCGACCCTGTATCCGGCCAACCATAAGCCGGAGTGAGTTACAAGAGCCGCATTGCAAGTAATCACTGTCGTAAGTAAAACAAAGCCCAATATCTACGGCTGTATCTCCGACCACCGCATCGTTGACTAAGCCCCTAAGGAAGAAGAACCCCACGGGGTAAGCGCAATCGTAACACAGCGAAGGAATGAGATACGAGGGACCTGAGCATTGTTGGGTCACCAGTGTATAGCGTTCAGCTAATAATGGTAGCAGCGGGGGATAGCTTTCGTGGCGGAGGAGGTCTAAAATGCCGCAGAACATGGCAAAGTCGTCACCTGTCAGCTTGGGTAGCGTATCGTTCCCAACCAGCAGTAGCCGCACTCGTGAGCGCAACAGTCTGGAACCACATCGGGGTTAGGGGGACTCGCAGGTCATTCTACAGGTCAATTTTTGGGCGCCTAAATCGTAGGGCAGGGCAGGGCGGCAGGGCAGGGCAGGGCGGCAGGGCAGGGCAGGGCGGTAGGGCAGGGCAGGGCGGTAGGGCAGGGCAGGGCGGTAGGGCAGGGCAGATCAAAATGGAGCGCCCGCGCTGCTCCTGGGGCTCGCGGAATAGGTGCGCGGCGAGGACGCGCAGTTGGCGCCGCCGGGGTGGCTGCACAGCCAGTGCGTGCACGCGTGTATGCGCCTGCGCCCACCGGTGTTCGTCCCGGACGCGCGCCGGCCCAATCGAGCCGCATCACCGACCTCGCGGATCAAGCATCAAATTAAGTTCACAAACGGCAAGTTCGTTTTTCTCGTATTCGTAGAGTGACCGTGCAATATATCTGGGACATGTGCATACATATATTTACAATCCAATCGAGAACGCGTGGTCACGCTGTTGACTCACAACTCATGCAAGCTCAGGGAAAATATGATGATCGTAAATTGATCGCCGTGAACTAGTGCTGGGAAGGTAAATAGCGAACAAGTTATGTGCGTGCGTGTCTGTCGAGGCAGGAGCGGAGCATGACGATATGCATGTATATCTCACTTGATTGCATCGGATTCGAGTTGCCCAATCTATATACATATGTCACAAGATAGAGAGCAGCGCATTAGTGTGGCGCCCGCGCTATCAGCAAGGACGCGGGACCACAGCAGAGGCAAGGCGCACACGGTGCGCGTCTAGGACGCGCAGGAGCCCTCCTCACATTGATGCATTTAAAAACACATGTTGCACACGACGAGTTACAGGTCAGAAGCTGATCAACTGATATCTAATCACATGGACACGTTGAGTGGGACAAGCACTTGAGATTTGAACAGGATATCGATCGGTGATGCACTGGCTCCACACGGGGATCCGGCGGGTGCGCGTCTGAGCCGCACAGATCGCGCTGATCCAGCATTTGCGATAAATTTATGTGCCAGCACGCGCACACGTTACTGATTGAAATGATAACATAAAAGATGTGCGTTCAATATACGTGTTTCGAGACGGAATTAAACTCATGCGCAGCACCCGCATTAGCTACACGTGCTGATGCACGCACTGAGATTGATTATCGCGATCGTTGTGAGATAGGAGCTGCGCCGGCGAAACGTGTTACTGAGGACGCGTCGGGGGTGCGATGAATACACGCATGCGACTAGCGAATGAGAATATACATTGAGGTGGAAAGCTCGAAATATAAATACTGTGCTGTTGTACGACGACTTACCAGACAATTCCACCTACTCCGTTCGTTGAAACTCCTCATACTACTCATACCACGATCAAGACCTCGGGGCATTCAAAATGCCATCTCATAGCAACGCGCAAGCGTTGCTGGAACTCAGCGATCCTTTGCTACGAGGTGAGGGCGTTTATAGAGGGCTAGTTGAGTTAAGAGAGAAAGGTGGTGCACGACTACCCCCAAAGTAAGTACACCATAAATACGAGTAAATTGGCCTTAATCCAACCCAAGTGAAATCACCAACATCTGTGGTTCAATGCCCCCACAATTCAAGGATTAAGGTAGGAGAAATTGTTGTGGCTGTCACAGTTGTATTGCCGCCGGAGACGCGCGCGGCATTGAGTCCGACACTTCACATCAATATATGACACATGTGGCTGTGCTGGAACGTTCAGAGCCTGGCCCCACACAATATTTGAATTGCCCGGGTATATAATAAAGAGATGCTATGTCATAAGTTATTTACCACCTCTCCATCTTTCTTGATAAGTTACAAGTTCACCACATTTCTCTCTTGCCCCTCATGCCGCCCGGGTGTCACTACTGCCAAGGAACACAGAACTTGAAGCTCTGCAGCAAATGTCTTAGTGCATATTATTGTGCAAGTCACTGTAGCAGGTGTGAATGCAGAGACAAGGGCTGACATGAGAACATGTAGAGCTCCAAATGCCAGGCCAACGACTGGCGGGATCATAAAGAAGATTGTGGCACGGTTTCGTCGGGTGGGACGGTCGTACCACACAGGCCGGGTGACACTGCTCTCAAGGAAGTGTGGAGGAAACTTGGTGGACACAGGCATCTGTTTGCAACGGTGAGCCATTTATGAGTTGGTTTGCATGGAGCCCTCAAGTGGGGAGAACTTCAGCTGGGGATGGCGGCTGGAATGCGCCGTGTGGATCCTGCGACACAGTATCTCATGTTGAACATTGATGTGGAAGGGGTGGTTCCCAACAAGCGATCAAACTTGAGGGGAGTGGGGGCCCGGCTGTGCGTGGAAGAGATTGCGCAACGGCCGGCGTTGCATCCGGAGGAAACACCAGAGTCGTGGAACGCGAAGTTCCGGATTCACCGAACGGGGGGCATGAACCCGATCGACCATGAACGGATGGTGGAGGTTCTTGTGGATGTGAACAGGGTAGAGCGTCAGGGTGAAACAGGGATAGTCCACACATCACAATCTGTGAGTGCGGTGGCATACGCGGCAGTGGAGGATCCATATGGTAGACTGACAGGAGGGACCATGGTATTGCTGGGAGAAGAGTTCGGGAGAGCAAAGTATTGGGAGGTGGCGCAGGAGCTCCTGAGCGATATTGTGAAGGAATATCGCTCTTCCGGACCTGCATAAGATAGTATATGTAATGAGGGGAGCTGCCTGCTAGTGCATGGATTCGTGTTGAGATCAATTTTTACACTTTCTTGGATGGTGCCTCTCTACCATAAGGTAAACCTATAAAAAGCTTCTTTACCAAGTACGCTGTCACCGCCCTGTGTTGCTTCTCAAAAAACTTCTTCGCCAGGGTGCTGAAACCGCCCCTACAGGCGGAGGCTGATACTGTCTGCTTGTACCAGCCCAAGCTGGTAGGAAGGTATCATCACCCATTTGAATGAAGCAAAGGAAGGCTGTTGAACCCGTGGCCTCAAGTCCTGCGGTAAAGACCATAACCTCGATCAGAGGACGTCACTGATACCAATAGACCTCCGGGTGGGATTGAACCGATGACCTCGGGTCCTTTCAATAACCACCATCATCTCGATCAGGCAACAGTGCAGATGCCAATAGACCACGAGACATTATGTAGTGTGAGATCATCATAAATTGTGATGCTATCTTCTCGTCGACATTGCTCCATTCTCTGAACATCCTCATCCTCATTCACTTTCTTCCCCCTCCCAATCATCGCCTACTGCTTCAGGGTCAAATTTATCAGACGGTTGGTGGCTGTGCTGTGATGTCAAAGCCCGGCCCACAGCGGAATTTGAAATACCCGGCATATAATAAAGAGCTGTTATGTCACAAGTTATTCACCACCTCTCCATCTTTCCCTCATGCCATTTGGGTGCCATTACTGTCAGAAAACGAACAATCTAAAGCGATGTAGCAAATGTCAGACAGCTCACTATTGCGGGAGTGCCTCATACCACCTAGTAGTACTGAAATGATCACTGACACTTGATCATACAGTCACCAGAATGTCAGAGAAAGGACTGGCAGGACCACAAAGCAGCCTGCCGAACTATCTCGTCAGTCGCACTTGTCATTCCGCACATGCCATATGACACGGCACTGCAGGATGTGTGGCACACCCTGGGGGGACACCGAATGTTCCGTGCAACGGTGAGATATTTGCCTGTAGGATGAGCACTGCACTACTAAACAAGCGGCACTGCAGCTGGCCATGGCAGCAGGGGTGCGGCGGATTGATGTGGCCACGCAATATCTCATGCTTGACCTTGACATGGAAGTAGTGGTCGAAAAGGAGGGAACCATCTTGCAAGGTGTCGGAGTACGGCTGGGGATCGAAGAAATAGCACAAAGAGCAGAGCTTCACCCAGAGGACACGGCGGAGTCGTGGAAAGCCCAATACCAGATCCACCGAACAGGGGGTCTGCGCCCGATTGACCATGAGCAGATGGCAGAGATTGTGGTGCACGTCAACAGGCTTGAGCGACAGGCAGACCCACTAATGTTCCACACTTCGCGATTCAAGAGTACAGTCGCATACATAGCAATTCATGATCCATGCGGCGGAGTTGATGGAGCGAACATGGGGGTGCTGCGGGACGAGGCGAGGAGGGCAGGTTATTGGAGGGTGCTTCTGCAACATCTTGACACCATTGTTCAGGGATATAGGGCAGCTGTACATTCATAAGTTGCATTGTATGGCAGAAGGTGAAGGGTGAAGAAATGACAATACAGACTATGATGCCATTCTCATGGTGGAACGATATTGTACTGGCACCACCGGAGATTGAACCCAGTACATCACAGGGACATCAAGCATCAAGGATGATGCTATGATCTAAACTTCACCTAATTGTCCAAGCGACCCTGTGTGAGATCAATTTTTACACTCACCTCTCTACCATAAGAGTAAACCTATAAAAAGCTTCTTTACCAAGTATGCTCATCACACTCTACCCGCACATGCTGATTAGCTTATATCAGCACAGGCAGGGGAAGTGCATCAGTATACTTCGTGCAGAAGGCACCCTTGACCCCAGAGCCTCAGGTAATGACCATAAGGTCCAACAGAGAACAGTGCACATACCAATAGACCACCAGGAAGGATCGAACCTGTGACCCGGGGTACTTCAGTAGGGACCATTAACTCAATCAGAAAACAGTGCAGATACCGATAGACCAAAGGCCTGACACAAAAGGAGGGTGCCTTCGGGCAATCATCAGCTTATGGATTGCTTGATTGCTCCAGTGTTCTCTGACCATCCTTATCCTCTTCCTTGTTCGCTTTCTCCCCCCTCCCAATCATGGCCTACTGATTCAGAGTCAAATTCATCATTGCTTGCCTCACTGCCTCCTGCTCCTCCTCCTACCCCCATGCTCTCTAAGTCTACATTACCAGCAGCACATATGCCTGACTGAGCCCCATGGCTGTCACCGCCCTGTGTTGGTTCTCAAAAAACTTCTTCGCCAGGGTGCTGAAACCGCCCCCACAGGCGGAGGCTGATACTGTCTGCTTGTACCAGCCCAAGCTGGTAGGAAGGTATCATCACCCATTTGAATGAAGCAAAGGAAGGCTGTTGAACCCGTGGCCTCAAGTCCTGCGGTAAAGACCATAACCTCGATCAGAGGACGTCACTGATACCAATAGACCTCCGGGTGGGATTGAACCGATGACCTCGGGTCCTTTCAATAACCACCATCATCTCGATCAGGCAACAGTGCAGATGCCAATAGACCACGAGACATTACGTAGACAGCAGTGTGAGATCATCATGAATTGTGATGCTATCTTCTCGTCGACATTGCTCCACTCTTCTCTGAACATCCTCATCCTCATTCACTTTCTTCCCCCTCCCAATCATCGCCTACTGCTTCAGGGTCAAATTCATCATTGCTTCCCTCACTGCCTCCTGCTCCTCCTGCTCCTCCTGTTTCCCCATTTGCGCTCACTGAGTCTGCATCACTGGCAGCGCTTTGAAACCCTGTGGCATGATTACCACTGTCTGACTCAGCCTCACCTTCTTCACCTCCAGTGGCCTGCTTCCGCTGCATCGGACCCCGGCGGCGGGGTGGAGGTGGCTTACGAGCATTGTTTCCCTTGGTAGACCTGCGCGCTACATTTTGGGCTTTCTTCTTCCGTGCACGCTCGCCTTGTGCTCGCTCGCGGTTTTCCCTTGCCAACACCCCGATGCTAGGGACTGTTTCGCTGTTCAACCGCTTGATGTTGCGGATGATATCTGTGGCTGTCGCCTTGACTTTGGGTCCGCGCTCGCGCTGCACGAACCTGCGCTTGGGGCCAATCTCCTCAAGTTTGAAGTATGTGGAGTTCACCCAGAACAGTATCCCCTGCTCTTTGGATGACTTCCAGAGAGTCTTTCCAGGGCTCACTATTGGCAATATTTGCAGGCGCTCAAAAATCTCCCCTAGACTCCCATCCACCATAGCTGCGTCGGTATCGTTCCTTCCCAGTGACTGGTAATAGAACTTGAGATATCCATACTTGGCGAAGGGATAGTACACCGACGGCTGCAACAGCGCAGGTGAGTCACTGGGGGGGAAGAAATGCAACATCTGGTCGCTGAAGCTCAAGTGTCTGGCTCCTTGGAATTGCCCCACGACACCATGGTTGCAAGGCTGGAACCCAGAGCTCACCACGGTTTCACCCATTGTTTTGACAGTCCAGAGATTCATGGCGTCCTTCAGAGTGTCAGCCAGTGGCGCTTCACCCCTCAAAGCGTCGTCTCTCAGGGTGCTTATATATTCCCGGCAGAAGCGTTTGAACAGCCCTGTGGCAACTTCGTTAAGGCCCGCAGCCCAAGATTCGTCAAACACAAACTGGTGGATGAGGACTCCTGGATCGCTGGACATGCCAGCTTTCCACTCCTCCCATGACGGCTTTGTTCCCAGCGGATAGATTGCTAGATCCACGGTGGGGTTGTTGACAGCCAAGCGGAGGTGATTTCCCACCTTCTTTTTATACCGTTTCATTTCTTTGCTGTAGTATTTCATGCAGTCCTCGTCATCGGTGGCGTGCATTCCATCGATGAATCCGGCATCCAGCTTCAGGCCATGTACGAAAAACATCCCGAAACGCTGGGTGACTGGACCATAGTTCAAATCTGTCAGTGTCCGATTGAGATGGGGTAGGGCCACAATTGGTGCATGGCAGACACATCTGATGAGGTGCATGATGAGGGTTGTGGCGGTCCCATAGTTTGAAGGCCGCATCTTTGCCAGCTGTCGCTGTGTCGCCTGGAGATCCAGCATCCGCCGCCGCAGGAATTCGAAAAAGACGCTGACTGGAACACAAATCATCGGGTGGGCCTTGACATAATCTGTCATCTTCGAGATTGTTCTTCAGTATGCGCCTCAGGCGCTAAACGGCTGGATAGGACTCACCAACTGCTCCATACTCTCCAACACTTGACATATAGCTCTACCGCTGCCTCGAAGCTCCTCCCGCACCCCGTAAGAGTGGCCCTTCATTCCCGCGCTCTTCAACTGTCTCGCATAGTCGTTGGTCACAGAGAAAAATTTGGCACTCGTGTGATAGGCGTCTCTGTCTTCGCAAAGGCTGATGTGTCCCCCTCGCACACGCCTGACCGGCTCGTAATGTAGCCCATATGTCGAGCGAAAGCATAGCTGCACAAGCCCGGCATATGCTTGCGTCATTTCAGCCTGGCAACCGCCATACTGATTCATTGTGTTGAGGTGATGAAGTTTGGGTTTCATCATCCCAGCAGATGCATAGGATGTGACAACACGCTCAAGGTCCCAGAGGCAGACCACATGCTCTCCGTCCCGAGGGTTCGGGTGGAAGACCATACCAACATCCATGAGGAGCTGGCCGTTCTCCCTTTCCTGAAGCTTCTCGAAGTCAAGGTAGGGGACGCTCTCACACAACATAGTGTAGGCATTCTTGCCTTTTCCCAACACGGATGAAGTCTGATGCTTGATCCCCTTGGCATCCATGACAAAGAAAAAGGATGCAAACATGGAAAGGTCCTGGTCATTATCGTCTGTGCGCTTCTCGATGATCATACGCATCGTCTCTTGCAGTTCCAGCATCCTACAGACCGTGACTGATTTCCGGCTCCCGCTGAACCGTGAGGTGGAGGAGGCCTTCCAATACCATTCATTGATATCATAATCCTTGTACGCGAGCATTTCCTTATCTTCTATAGCGATGATGGCGGGATGCACAACCTCAGTGAGGAACATAGCATGCATCTCCCATGGCAGCAGTGTGGGCGACTTCCTGCTTATGGGATTGGTGTGCTTCATTCGAGGGAAGACGATGGTGATGTTGAACACTCCAACCTTTCCAAAGAATGTGTGAGGGAGAGCGGCGACCGACATACGATTGGAATACCAGGATGTGCGGATACCAGGATGGGCGTCAATCTCTGCCTGACTGCGTGGCATCAGTATCTCCGCATAGGTGTGATTACTCTTAGGCATCGGGGCCTCCTTTCCGCAGAACGGGAGGACGTCGACTTCAACGGAGCCGCGGATGTGGAGTGTATGGGCATTGATGATGATACTATCAATGTCCACGGTGAAGGTAAAGTCGTTCGCCATCACCGGCTTCGCATCCAAAGTGGGGTCGAACACAATCAGCCGCCCGTCTTCGCGGAACCCGCCGACGAAAGCATTAATGCTGCGGTTTGTGCCCTGCTCTTTTGCGTATTCCAGCATGTCAGCCATCCCCATGGTCACACAGTCCTTTGGAAGTATTTCGGGCGACTCTGGGTCCTGGTCTTTGTCCTTGCGCTTGAGGGGGAGAAAGTGGTTTGCCACCGCCTGCGGGGTGTCGTCCCGGAACATAAGCAGGAACTCGGGTTCCGTGCGAAATCCCCAGTCCCTCCACAACTCGCTGATGGACCTCTCGGTAGGGCGATAGTCCCAGGGGAGGGGGTTACTAGGGATCTTTCCATATTCGTCCATGAGCGCTTTGTGTTCCTCCAAGGAAGGGCCCGATGCATAATCATCAAAATCAATCCGGAGCGCACGTGGAAGCAGCTGGAAGGGCACGGGTATCAGGATCCCGGACGCGGCCTTAGGGGTCTGCAGCGCCATGGTATATCGGCAACGTGCGGATGTAAGCAATTTGGAAACCTTCTTCGCGACAGATGAAAGGGGCCCGGGGTAGAAGGCCTCCCTCCTGACAGGCGTGAGGTGGGCTGGGGGCGCATCCCCCTCGATCACATCATCCTCCGCTGTCTCCTCTCCGGCTATCGGATTATCAAGCCTTGTGAGTTTAGGGAGTGAACCTCGCGAATGACACTTCTTACAAGCCCTACGTCTCTCCACTAACCCGTTCTCAATTTTTAAATGGGCGGGATATAAACCCCTCTCCATGATGTGGATCGCTTCCTCTGTTGGCATGCTCCAATTGACGGTATGGTCCTTTCCGCTCAATGCAAGCCACAAATGGAAGCTTGCAGTAACTCCGGTGATAAGCCCTTTAATCATCCGCAGACGTGTATCATGAGCACACTCAAGTTCAGGTTGCATTGGCCACCGATCGGCATCGACTTGGATGCCTTTGCGAAGGGTCAACATCGTGATGGCGGAGGCCGTCGCCCCACAGTCTCGCCCATTCTGAAGGAATATTGGTGACCCACCATGCATGCAGGTATACTCGCTCACCTGGTACCAATTTCTCCCCCGCCACGACAAAGGCGCGTCCGGGACCCGCCAGCCACACAATGATGCTAATTTCCTCCACAGGATACGTCCGTTCCAGGCCTCCGGTGATTTATTCACCTCTATGCTCGCCTGTTTGCTGTCGATGAGTCTACCCCACATATAGGCGCCGCAGTTCTCGTAGTCAAATGCCACAGTAAAGTAATGACGTGAGCGCTGATCATGCACCACAAAAACAATGGGCTTCATTGTGAGTGATCCGGAGGGGAGCAGCAGTAGGTTACGTAGATGATTCATTTCGCTTTCGTCAATTCTTCTGTTGAATGCACAATGGTTGACAATCTCCGTGGGAATCCAATAGATGCTTGCCGCTTGACGATGCTTGCACCATTGTTGCAGAAGGAATCGATCAATGCAGTCGTGAGCGAGCCATTGTCCATCCGCAAGCGTCTTTATGCCATCGATAAGATGTGACCAGAGGAGTGGATCTGCTAACATTAGGTCATCTGCCTTGTGCATCAGGATCGGTGTCACTGTTGTACATCGGAAACCTTACCTTCGGCAACACGAAAGTCATTGGATTGTTGCACGGCATCCTCGAGCTCTGGAAATCGTACCCCAGCGGAGCTAGGCTCGAAGCTATCGCTGCAAGGGGTAGTGGACGCCACCAATGACGTCTCATCTTCCAATTCAGGGTCGGGGGTGCCTTTCGCCTTACGATGGGCTGCCATGACTCTGCGGCAATCTGATGAAAGCCTGAAAGTTGCTTGCGACATGGTCAAGCTTTTGAGCCGTTCCACCGCCACAGCCTCAACAGATGAGAGGGACGCTGATGTGGGGCAAGCATCCTCTTGGAATATATCCTCCTGGTTGGCCCGCAACTGTTCTAAGGATAGAAGGATATCTTGACCGTCACTGCTATCGTCGCTAGGGGCCATTGCATGTTGCTGTTGAGATCTGCGCAATCGTTCCAGGACCGCTGCTGCGGCTCCGCTAGAAGACGAAGAGTCAGACATGACGGGCGTTTGGATAACAAAACAGTAAAATGGGCGAACTGATTCAACAACTATTTCAAATTGTCATATCACATGCTGGACATACAAAGTAAGTACCCTCTTTTTTGCTGTGCGGATAATTGTCATCGCTGATCTGTAACTCCTCGTGTGATCCCTCGTGTAACCAGAGCGCGACCATCTGACGGAATTGAAATTGCTCCTTGCCATTCCCTGCTATTCCACTAAACATGCCCCTCTTGATGGGAATTGCAAGCAATCGATCGATATCGGCGTTGCCAGATATAATGCCCGTAACCGCCAGTGCAAGAGGCTTTGGGGGGTGTTTGCGCAGTTTTATGCACCCCAGATGGAACCACCGATGGCACTGTGGGCAGTACCTCTGTTCGACCCTGTCGCTGGCGTATATTCCTTTGGATGGGCAGCTTTTAGTACAGCCCGGAGTGATGCCCTTGGATCCTCAGCGAACGATATATGCTACGATGGATGTGTGCGGTACCTTCAGCGCCCCACCGCTGATACTCAGTTCCCATCTGTAAAACAGTCCATCGATCCGGCTGATGTAGGCCGTGTTGGCCAGTAGGTCGTCAAAGTGGACGATCCAAGAGTGTCCTGGAGGCTTAGGATATGTTTGAATGTCACACGTACACTGAACTCACGTTCGATGGCTTCAATTTGAACGAATGCTTCCTTGTCAGAGAGAAGCAGTTCATTTGGGCTCAGATAGCCCAAGTCCCTGTCCGATCGATGTGAATCCGTCTCGCCAATCTGAATAGAAAGGATTCCCACCAATCAGCCACATCGTTCTTGTAAACATCCAACTTCTCTGCGTCCTCTCCAGTGAAAAACCATACCAGCTTTACCCACACAGCAGCCGTTATCTCCTCGCTCCGGCGCGAATTGGATCTGCCACCATCCTTCACCCTAATGGATGATATCTTTGCGTGCCACAAAAAGTTGCCCTCGTCCTTTGCTGGTTGAACCGCCACTCTGCATCCAAGGGTAAGTTGCTTGAAAGCATACAACTCAGCTGCTCGCTCACAGATCCCCAACGCTATAACAGCATTTTTCGCCATCTTCATCGGTACCTGCATTTTGGAGGGGTGAGATCCAACAATGGTCACAGCCACAAAGCAGGCACACCCATAGTCCTGTCAAGATTCTCCATTGTTTCCCACACATTGTTGGTCATATCAGGGTCTTGATGTTTCTTCCGACGAGTAATAGAACCCTTTCTTCGCCTGCCACCAGCCATGGGTAACAGCAGGTAGGGGGGAAGGGGGCGAGAGAGGGATCGGAATCGATCAGTCGGATATACATCGAATATAAATCGAAAAGCCGACACTGCTCAATCATGTGTCAACAACCACGACTTCATTTATTGATCACGATACATATGAAGTGCACACGTGTTCTCCATTCAGTAGCATTTCATACGAGATTCCAACAAAGCCCAACCTACTATTTCCCCCTGCCCTTTGTCTTTCCACCTTGAACCAGGTTAGGGTTAGGTTAGGTTAGGGTTAGGTTAGGGTTAGGGTTAGGTTAGGTTAGGTTA
>KV417750.1:0-46215 GCA_001630335.1 Athelia psychrophila
TGAATTAAGGGGTGTCGGTGCTCACGCGTCGCGACGCAGATATTCGAAAAGGCCTCTGATGTCGGCGGGACATGGCAGGCCAATACCTACCCAGTGAGTGCCCCTTTCCCGCCCAAGCCAGTCCAACGACATCTAACCCATAACTCCCAATCAGGGCGCCGCCTCCGACGTGCGAGTGCACCTGTACAGTCTCTCGACTGAGCTGCGCCCGCACTGGAACGCGGGTGTCGCGACGCAGCCGGAGCTGCTCGCCTACTGGTTAGAGCTCACGGCCAAGCACGGTCTCAGGCCCCACATCACGTTTAACACGCACGTCGTCGGCGCGGAGTGGGATGCGGCGCAGCAGCTGTACCACGTTCGCGTGCAGACGCTGCGCGACGATGATGTGATGGAGGAGAGGGTGGTGGACGCCGAGGTAGTGATAAGCGCCATTGGGATCCTGGAGCAGCCGCGCTTCCCGGACATCGAGGGCCTGGGGGCGTTCAAAGGGGAGTGGTTCCACTCTGCGCGGTGGGAGCACGACGTGCAGCTCAAGGGGAAGCGGGTGGCCGTCATAGGCAGCGGATCTTCGGCGTAAGTGATACCCCAACCTTGCAGGGAGCTCACTGACTGACCAACTGGCTGGCGCATATACAGGATCCAATTTGTGCCCAAGCTGGCGCAGGACCCCACTACCGAGATCGTCCAGTTCATCCGCACTCCGTCGTGGTACATCCCCAAGGTTTGTCGTCCCTCCCACATGCGCACTGCCCACGGGGGCTCACTGACACTGGCGTTCTGAATCGTTAGGTCGAGATAGCCTACTCCAACTTCGTGAAGTGGATATTCGCCCACGTTCCCGGGGCCATGCGTATGTACCGCCATAGTATCTTCCTTCAAGTGCGTTCGAATCTCTTCGGTCGTCGACTCTCCATTTTCCATCTTCCATCACCCAACCAACTCCCTGTTCCTCCTTCTCGCCCTTTGATCACCACGTGTGCTGACTCCAATCCAACAGAGCGAGATGCTCTACTTTGGCCTCTTCCGCATCCCATCCCTCGGCCGCAAAATACAACAAGGCCTTCTCAAGCACATGCAGCACAACTGCCCGCAGGAATACCAGCAAGCCATGATACCCACCTTCCGTGCGCCCTTCTCGCCCCCTTCAACCCACCCATAGCTGACAGTGCCATTGATATCGGACATACGACAGCGCCCGGCTGCAAGCGACTCCTCCTCGACGCCGGGTACCTCCGCGCGCTCAACCAGCCGAATGTGTCGGTCAGGTTCGGCGGGGCGGCGAGGATCACGAGTGGCGGGGTCGAGACGGCGCAGGGTGCGTTCAGCTATAGGCATCTCCGTTCAATGAAGACAGGCCTGACGTTTGCCCGCAATCATAGGCGAGGAGATCCCCGCCGATGTCATCATCTTCGCGACTGGCTTCACAGTTGTAAGTCCCTCCACGTTGGCCCGAATCTAATCCGCGGGCTGATCTCTATTCGCACAGGACGAGTACCCATTCCACGTCAGCGGCGTCGATGGCACGACTATCCAGGGGTACTACAAGGAGCACGGTGGGCCCACGGCTTACCTGGGCACCACCGTCCCGGGGCTTCCCAACTTCTACATGGTCTCAGGTGCGCCTTTCCCTCTTCCCTCTTGATCTTAGTCTCAAGTCCCAATCTGGAAATGTGTTATGCTGACCGACATCACCCAGGACCAAACACGGTGACGGGCCACACCTCCGTGATATTCATGGAGGAGGTGCAGGCGCAGTACATCCTCAAGCTGATCGCCCCCGTCCTCGCCGGCGCGGCGGCCTCGTTCGCCGTCACGCCCGCCGCGTGCGACGCGTACAACGCCAAGCTCCAGCGGCGGCTGGCGGGCTCGGTGCTGACGCAGTGCGTGTCGTGGTACCGCGCGGGCGGCACGGGGAAGGTGACGAGCGTGTTCCCCGGGCCGGTGACGCTGTTCTGGTGGTGGATGCGGAGGCCGGTGTGGGGCGATTATGAGGTCGTGGGCGGGGAGCGGTGGAGGAAGGAGAGGCGGGCGAGGAAGGTGCGGAGGGCGGTGGGCATTGCTGTGGTGGCGGTGGCGTCTGTGGGACTGGGTCGCAATTGGAAGGCGGTGGAGTCTGGGGCGAAGGAGATCTGGGAGATATTGAATCATAAGGTACGCGATTCTGGTTTTGTGGTGTATTTGTGTTGCTGACTGGATCGCCCGACAGCCGATCTATAATGTTGTTTCGTTTATTAGGGATGGTGTTGGCGGGCTGTAGGGAATGCAGTGCGACAATCTCACGAATGTATACCACTTAAATTGATTTATGTCCTTTAATCTAATATGCTTGTTATGAAGTAGTCTGATGGTGTTCGGGGTAGGAAGATTCAGTCAATCCTGACCGCCCGGTTTACAACCTTCAAATCGCAGCCACGCCTGGAACGATATGAGGTTTCGATGTCAGTCCAGCATCTTCGTACCACCTGAGAGTGGAGCTGCATTTGAACACATGCCTAGGTTCTGATTCCTTTTTCCTTCAGGATAATTTTACAAAGCTCGAGACGTCAAGCCATACACCGGGTGTTCTCGGCGAGCTCGCGAGGCATTCACACGCAATGACCACGCAATGAACACGCAATGGAGGTTGAATATCACTCGCACAAAGTCTCCCGCGCCACAATTAAGGACCCCATTAAACCAGACCAGGGGGTTTCCTCGAAATGGGACCTCATTACCGATCGGCAGCGATGCGTCGTCGCGTCGCCATTGTCAATGACATTCCTCAAACATTCCTTCCCTCGCCACCACCACTGTCTGCCCTGCGGCTACAAGCCGTGTTAAGTTACATTATCCGCTTTCACCGTCATCAAAAAAATGCCCTGTTGCAAGCTCTCTGCCCGTCGTGCTCCACTGTTCCTCCCACTTCCCCTTCCCGCCCCTCTTTTGCCTCACTATACAACTTATGTATGTGTTGTACTGTATCATTAGTAAAAAAAAATTACATATGTATGCTCAACGCAAATGTCTTTGATGAGCAAATAAAGTATAGTCTTTTGATGCATGTCTCCGTCCTCATAAATAAATACCCATAATACCTTAGTAACTTACTATTGTCGGTCCTGCGAGCTCCCACAAGAATGAATATGAAGTCAATTGTTGATTAAATTCACGTAGACGCGGAGCTACAGTGACTACTAATGATCGAGATGAGGGCCGAAAGAAAAGCTGAGGCGGAAGGGTGTTGTGAGTGGGCGGGTCAGGGTGGAAGGGGTGCATATGCTTAAAGAAATTGAAATGGGATACCAAACACTCATAATTACCCATGCTGAACCCTACAGCGAATCTATTTCAATTGCGGGGGTGTAACCGCCCGCCCGCCCCCAGCCCAATGCCCAACACGTCTGCCCTCATGCGCACCCTCACGCAGGTACCGCCACGACGCATCAGCACCCCACACACGCGTGGCGCAATCATGCACAACCGCTGATATTCAGAAACAGGGGGTGTTAGGGAAGGGAGCAAGAGGGAGCAAGGATGGGGAGGTGGTGGTGAAGGAATGGCAACGACGACGCGACAACGCGTCGCTGCCACTCGGTAATGAGGTCCCTTTTCGAGGAAACCCCTTGATGGGGTCCTTAATTGTGGCGCGGGAGACTTTGTGCGCTCAGGTGCGCCGACTGTGAGCACCATCGGCTGCGATCGCGATGTCTGAGCCTCCCCACTTTCTACCCATGCTGTACGTTGTCTTATCCAATCTATGGCCCTGATGATTAATCTGACTTGGATCTGACGAATCCTAAAAGGTTTTCAGAACAACCTAGTTACGCGTCGTATATAGCACAGGAGCAGCGTAAGTTCCGACTTGATTACTTCTGAGCATCCTCGGCTCACTTTGCTGCATCAACATAGAAAAGGAGGTCTATCGATGGTTATCTGCCCCGGATAGCTCCAGCAACTACCATACAGCGCGAGAGGAGCATCACTCCGGTACTGGCGCCTGGTTCATTGAGGGAGAGTCTTTCGTCAAATGGAAAGAGACACCTGACTCGGCATTGTGGGTATACGGTACTCGTGAGTCTTGTGTCGAGATCTATCGGTCTCCACGCTTATCGCATCCTCCACAGTGGGTTGCGGCAAAACAATCATATGGTGAGCCTAAATCGTTCAGCTTTGAAGATAAATGGGACGAACATCTTGTCTTTTCAGCTCAACTGTTATCGATGACATCCTCAACCATTGTGCAGGAAAATCCACCCATGCCTGCGCCTACTTCTTTTTCGACAACAAAAGTGGACAAAGCGATCTGTCCTCGCACAACAAATTCCTTCGTTCGATCATCCGACAGCTCTCCCATCAATCTAGTAGTTTTCCCGCGTCGCTGATGGAGATCTATGACGGCGGACACCAGCAGCCATCCCTCGCTTCTCTTCAGCTCACCCTCCGACGAATTATCGAAGGATTCGAACACGCGTACATCGTCGTAGATGCCCTTGACGAATGCACCGACAGGAAGAAGGTACTGGCGTGGATCGAAGAGCTTATGCAGTGGCACGGCGGCAAACTTCACATTTTGCTTTCAAGCCGACCAGAGACCGATATCAAGAAGAAGTTTCACTCGATAGAAAAATTAGTCCAATTTTCCCTGACAGGACACCCGATGAATAATGATATCGAGATTTGTATCGACGCGTTGCTCCTTGAGATGGACATATGGGACGACGAAACTCGTGCGCATGTCAGAGCCGTGTTGATTAGGGGTGCACATGGAATGTGCGTTGCAGGTCTACAACTCTTCATTGATTCGCTAATGAGTCGGCAGGTTCCAATGGATCGCTTTGCAGATCGTAGAGCTGTCAAAATGTCGCACTCGACGATCTGTGGACGACCAGCTGAAAGCTGTGCCTAAAGGCTTGGACGCAGCATACGAGAGACTGCTATTGAGCAGCAGAAATCCGGGTCACCTAAAGCAGCTCCTCATTTGGCTGGCGTTCTCCCAGCACGATCTGAGGGTTGAGGAACTTGCAGACGTCATTGCGGTGGACTTCTCGATAGATCTGCCATCATTTGATCCAAGGCTTCGTTTTTTCAGAGCAACAGATGTGCTCGAAATGTGCTGCGGCTTTGTCACGGAGAATGCGGATACGGGATTCATAACACTGGACCAGTCCGTCAAGGAATACCTTGTTTCGGAGCGCATCAAAGGCGGAAGAGCGTCGTATTTCAGCTTTGACGAGAGGTTTGCTCAGACAGTAATCGCTAAGACCTGTCTGGCCTACGTTCTGCACCCGGGAACCTTTCCGCCTATGGATGAATCCGTCACCCAGGCTTTCCCATTGGCTGCATATGCTGCCAGACATTGGATAATCCACATGCGGTTGGGCATTGCGAATGACGGGAGTATCTCACGGCTGACAGATCGCCTGTCCTCACTGGAAGACAATGCCTTAATTAACTGTATTCGCTTACCTGATCCAGATCAGCATCCCTCAAATTGCGACAAGAGTCACGGAGAGGCATTTGGTGGTATCGCCTCCACTCTATATTATGCGTCCTCACACGGTTTGGAGAATATAGTGAGGTGGCTTCTAGCACGGGGAGTCGACGTGGAAGGGCGGGGAGGAAAGTACGGAAATGCTCTGCAAGCGGCATCATATCATGGTCACTTTGCAATCGTCAAATTACTCCTTGACCGCGCTGGCAGGGGGTATGTACCCAACCAAGGAGGAGAGTACGGCAGTGCGCTGATAGCCGCATCACACGAAGGCCATTCTGGAGTCGTACAACTGCTCCTCGATCGACGTGCCGCAGATGTGAACGCCCAGGAAGTAACATACGGCAGCGCACTGCAAGCCGCAGCGTACGGTGGCGAAGTCACGATCGTCGGGCTACTTCTTCGCAAAGGTGCCAATGTTCATGCCCAAGGAGGAGTGTACGGAAACGCATTACAGGCTGCATCATTCATGGGCCACGTCGAAGTCGTCCAGTTACTGCTGGACCGTGGCGCAGATGTGAACGTCCAAGGAGGACAGTTCGGGAATGCACTCAAAGCCGCCTCATACGCAGGCCACGAATCAATCGTCAGGTTGCTGCTCGAGAGAGGCGCAAATGTAAACGCGGTAGGGGAGCCTTACGATACGGCCCTCGCGGCCGCGTGCGTTGGATGCCATACCAAGGTTATTCAGTGGCTGGTCCTGAAAGGCGCAGACATGCAAGAGCAAGGAACGCGAGCATTGAGAATTGCACGCAGGGCAAAAATAGGCTCTCGAATCGGACATGCGCACAACGAGATATCACAGGAAGATCGTGATACTACGGTGCAGTTATTGCTCGATGGCGGCGCAATTGCAGAGGACGAAGCCGAGGAAGACAACAAGGACACAGGCATGGTGACCATCGAAGAAGTTGAAGAATAAAGGAGACTATCCGCCCAGCATTTGAGCCCTCCAGCACATACGCTCCCTCATAAGGGTTATGATAATATATAAACACTAAAATGTAAATTATATGCGGCACCAGTGGAACTATACATGCGATCCCTCATACCATTTCTATCACCCCCAATGGGTGCGGAGGTTAAATGATATAATATCGACCCTCACCGAGGGACCCGCGACGATATCAGCAATATTGATCACCTCCCAGACTGTGCACCAGAGCGCCGTGTTCGTTTTGGATCGATCGTTTATCCCATAAATGACTTCTCTGAGCAATTCGCCCCAGAATACCATCCAGATCCTCCCTCTATATTCCTTGATATCCAGTCGGAATCCACTTGGAGGCGAAGGCCGTCATGTGGCACCATGTCCGAGCCCACCTGGGTTTTTTTTATAGGCACACCCGGCTTTGACTTCGACAGCATCCAATTTTGCTAGTACAGAGCCATCGCGGGCGCTCACACATTGCAACCAATAAGAGTAAGCAAAGTATCATCATCATCATATATGTTAGATTAACTGTTCTTAACCATTCCCATGGTATTTGCACTTAACACGACCGGTGGATGCTTATTTTCCATGGATTTATTGCGTACCCCTGCTTACTTCTACCCAGGTTATCCGTACTTGTATATTGAGATACGAGTCTAGCCACCCGATGCCACTAATGAGGATGATAAAGGCATCTCTTGTATGCTTTGGTGTCATTGTAAACAATAATCCGTACAAGAGACATCCCAAACGATCAGGCACCACTAGTACTATTGCACAGGTTCTGTGTGGCATCGCCTTCGTCGCATACGTACCTAATGTGTGATTCAGCACTCCTCGCACCAAACAGATGATTAAAAAATACTTACTGCTTCAACGGTGGTTCGGAAGACACCCAGTCTCTATCCGGATGACCGCGTTGAATATAGCCAACAGAATTCTAGGCAACACCGAGAGGTTGAGTAGCTCCGAGTCGACAAATTAGCTACATTCGAGAGCGATGTTACTGACGGTGCAGAAATGATACAGATGTAGATGCACAAGCAGTACGCAGCGTTGAAATCACCAATGGGTGTTAGGCCAGGGCCTGCGCCAAGTGCTAACAAAGCAAGTCCATATGCCGCATACACTACATGACGACGAGAAAATGAGAAAAGTAGAATAAGAAGGTTAATAGAAAACTCACCGGGTCCACAACCATGTCGAAATTATCAGTGTTGTGCAAGGGACCGCAGATGTTCAGGTCCTGAAGAGCATAGTTGTCGGCGCCAGGAACAATCGAGGTGGCATTACCTGCAACGGTTTGTGAGATTATCATAAATTTTGGTCGCCATTGAGCAATCGCGCACTAATTTCAGGTTGAATGACCCCGTTGTCTCGCCTGAGTCATCATACTCTCGAATCAGCTAATGTCATGAAATACAGCTGGGTGCTCTTACGTGTAAATGGAGGTCATGGGCACCGATGCTTGGTTCCCTCGAACGTTCTAGGCATTGAGAAGATTGCTTCCTGTCGTCTGTTGAATAAAAGTCGCTTGGCAACCAACACAAAGCAGGTCCCGGGCAGTGCACGGCAGAGGGATCTCATCGCTGCCGTGAAAGTCCGCACAACAAATACCCATTCCTTGGGTTCACTGTAACGAATGGGCGCTGGCAAGGCCCATTGTTGAGTCGTTTGCGCTTGCCATCCTCAATTCCGATTGAGCGTAAGAACGGCATGTTCGTGTTCAACGAGAAATACGCACTCAGATGGCGGCGACTGGAGCTAGCCCTGGTCGACGTGGTCGAAACACTAGGCAACACATTCCACATGACCTTTCCTCCCGATTTTGGAGCGTTCCCAGGACCGGTTACTCAGAGGTACATGGAGCCCAGGGGATCACTCAAGCATATGACGACAGCGGTTCTTAGGGCACGCAACACTTTCTTGCCCCTCATGGCGATGTGCTCTTATATCATCGCTCTAACCCCAGGAGTCCACACTGAAAATGCCCCTTGGATGAAAGCTCTGATGGACAGGGGTGTGAACGTGCAGTGGGTGCAGAATGTGAGGCAGTCGCATATCGGCTCCTTCTCTCCAGAGTATTCGCGTGTCGGCGTCGTCGTACACCAGGGGTGCCACTTTCCCGAGCAAATCCCCAGGTTCGTGAAGGCCGGTGTGCCCGTGTGGATCTACTTCCACAAGGATGCCCAGCCCCCGAAATTGTGTTATGAAAAGACGCCGATACGCCATAATTATCTACCGAGCCCCTCGGAATACCAGCAGGCTAAAATACATGGCAGCACGCTTGAAGCACCAATCCCGACGCCCCATGTCTCTACTTCTGATCTTCCCTCCGCGACTGGCGTGGGAGATATTCCACATCGGGATGGGCCCGAGCCACACGCGCAATCTCGTCAACTTCGAGGCGAGACATGGCAGGAGTTCTTCGCTCGTGAGGAGATATGGCAGAAGAATCGGGAGGCGACAGAGACGGCCGAGGACCGCCGAGTACGTCTTCATCGCGCTGAGCAGCAGAAGTCGCATCCGCTGCCGGGCAGGAAAGGTCCGAAGGTCTTCGAATGGGAAGAGGATTCCGGCCATTGGTTGAGGGAGTTGCTGACCAGGGGCCTGGCGGATGACCGATTCGGTTATTACCCCGACAGCCAGCGCAGATATAATGCATTCCGAAACGAGTGGGACTTGTGCGAAGCTTTCGATCCTGGTGTCGACCAACCGAATTGGTGGGAGGAAGATGATGGTGTGATGCCAGAGCCCGAACCTGCAGCGCCAGAGCTCGCACACGCAAAGCCAATCTCGCCCACACTCTGGGGCGAGGACCTCAGCTTAGAACAGGAGAGACCCGAACAAGACATGTACCTTATTATCGAATCGGTGGAGACAATCCTTACCTCTCGTTACGGCTTCGCATTGGCGAGCGAAAGATACGAGCGCGACCCACGCCTGAAGATGAGTAAGGGGAACAAAGATTGGACGGAAACTCGCAAAACGCTCGGTTGCACGGAGCAGGGGTTGTGGGACGGCCCAGCACCGGAACTTGTGAGCGACAAAGTCGCTCACATGATGCAACCTACCACCATTCCAGCCCATTTGTGTGATCTAAGCGTAAATCACCTCAAGCGCATCATGCACCAAACGGACTTGATGAAGATCCAACGACGTACCAAGGGCAAAGACGTGTACTACCTCATCGTCCCTTACAGTATCAAGGACGGCGGAGAATGGGAACCGGCATGGGATCTGGTCGTGCGTGATCCAATCACAGCGCTGGAATGCGTGAGACGCTTTGGCGGTGCAGGGCGTCAAACGATCGCGAGGCACTTCATGCTCACCGGGAGAGCTTTCGCCACACGCAGACTGATGTCCACTCCACCCCCACCAAATGCACGCACTGGGCCGCCCGTGGGCATGGGCTGGCGCGGCGTAAGTTGGCATGGGACCCCACACAACTATGCCGGCTACTGGTTCAATCTAAGGGATTGGATGACAACGTCCCGCGCTCGAGCTGCATTGATGAGCGGTGGCATCGCCTGGCGAGTTTGCCTGGAGGTGTTGGTTGATGAGGACCTAAGATTGGTACTCGCGGGTCCCGACTACGCCGGTTATGGGCAGTACGTGCAGTTCGACGGGGATGAGCGAGGCTCTTGGGACAACGAGCTGACGGAGGACGACATGCTTGTTATATGCGGTGTGTACAAGATATTCACTGGTACACAGTCCACTTTCACAAACTAAACATATCCTGGCTGACCCAAACCTTCCAGGCAGCGGGGATCAGACATCAGACTCCTCTTGGTGGCCGAAGCCGTCAACATGGCAAGGCTCATCCATGGACATGGGGTACTGGTCGCCACAGTGCGAAGAGTGGTACCAGCATAGACGTGCACTCATAATGTCAGGTGATGTCGGTGGCACGCCGAAAACTGCTCAACGCTGGCGTGAGGCTCTCCAGGGATGGAGGCCGAGAAAGAAGTTCGTCAATCGCGTGCAGGTCCAGTCTGCCTTGGTGCTCAGCGACGAGACTCGCAGATGTGTAGAGTAAAGTTCAAACACCGACTATTTCATTAGGACATTTATAACTATAGTTAATCCTGAGCCTGAGGAATAGGACGGAGCGAATAAATGACGTCGGAAGTCTACAGCTGCACAGAGATCCTAACTTTCCACGCACAGCAAGTCCGCACTCAGAGGCCTGCAGCAGTAAGCTGCATGGGGATGTGTTAGCATTTTCGGAGAGGGTGACATGCATATGGAGCGTTGAATTGTGCTCACATCACGATCGCGGAATGCAGCATTCCGATCTGCCCTAAACGACCAGCCCTTGGGGGTGGCCAGTCCGTCGAAATCCCGGTAGATCTTCTGCATGGTAGCCAGGTACGACTCGGCCGCACGCATGATATCATCGTAAGTTGCCTTATTAACCGGACCGCACTGTTCACGTGAGCTTGTTAACTCAACAAGAAGTACTCTGAAGCACACCTTTACAATGCTTATCCGAAGATGCAGCGCATTGAGAAACGGCTCGTTGGCAGAATGGGTATGCCAATCGGGGACGACATGTGGGCGCCCAAACCGATCCCATGTGGCCCGTGTTCCCGAGGGTAATATAAACTTTTGCCTTTTGATAGGTTTGTCGATCTTACGAGCGGTTGAGTTATCCCGCACTTTTCGCTGGGCTACCACTGTATACAGTTCGGCCCCCACCATAGCCAACGCTTCTATTTTCGTAATAGACTGTGGGTTCGCAAGCAAGGTTAGTTATCATCGTGTTCTCAGACCAGAACAACAAGGACTGACCGCGAGTGAACGTTCCTTTGACCTGCAGTCCTCCTCCTCCGCGGGTGGTATATCTGGCCGGATAACCAGGCCCTCCACGATTTTCTGCCACTCCTCAGGCCCGTTATCGTTGGATGAAAATATCCAATCCCACTCTGCCATTTGACGCACTTCTTCCTCCTCTCGCTGCCGGGCCCTCTCGTCTCGTAGCCCCTTTTCCAGCCGCTCCCTCTCGTCTTGTAGCTGCTTTTCGAAGGCCAGATCGATGCCCAAGTCTAATCACTCGATCTCGAGAAGGGGTAGACGATCAGTTTTGCGAACGTTGGGCAATTACTTCAACTCACGATTTCTCCCGCCCACTCCATATCCGAAACACTGTTGTGTTGCTGTACGAGCTCGGCATCCTGCATAGCGTCGATGTGCAGCCGTGACAACTGCTCGTGCAGCTCAGCGTCACTATACATCGGGTCGTTGGTTTGCGACCGTGCTGCCTCCTGCTGGTGCAGCATGGCGAACAGCCGTTCGTCGGACGTGTCGACTGCCAGATCGAAGTTAGCCCCCTGGATCAAGAAAAGTAGTATATGGTCAGTGTCGGAATGTTGGACTCAATATTATTAACTGACGGTATGCCAGGATGAGAATACGAGGGGGCGATTTCCACAGACAGGGCATGGTTTGTCGGCCATCGCTGTTAGGATGGTGGGGATCTGGGGATGAAATGCGAAGGCGAAATATGGCTATTTATCCCAAATACTCGTGCAGGACGAGTACTTCACCAGGCCGGATCAAGAAAGTTACGGCTCAGTCTAACATTTGTGCCCGGATATAATTATTGTATTGGGTATCGGTTACACCGGCAGGACTACCCAAAATATTCAGTCATCTGACGGCTCAAACTTCATTGGCATGATCGCCGTTGCCTCAGCCACCTCAGTTGGCACGCTACTTCTCGGTAAGGCTGCTCTCGGCATGGACGCTCTGGGCTTGTGTGTCTGCGTGTTCTCGACGGGGCGCAGAGGCCTCTCTGGGGTGAACGAAGGAAACATATCCGGGACATTCTAAAATCACTGTCAGTTTGATTACTGCCCTCTCAAAAAAAAAATCAAGCGCACCACGAATAACTTTGACCAGCTTATCATTCGGGCAGATAAGTCACACTAATAATAAGGCACTCGGTGAGAAGGGCTGATGTGCTACAAACAGCTCGGAGACTCACATTAGCTAGATTGAGCGGCCAAGTGGCCATCCGCGCAAACAGCTGCGCGAAGTTCAAACTCGGCTGCTGGAATACCAATGAGGGATTGGACCACTGGGTCCAGTTCGGTGCAGCGATATCGTCTTTGCCACCAGCAAAGAAATCGAGCATCACACGTGGGCTGAGCAGCCGGTCCGGGCTGTGCACAGACAGAGAGGATGGCTTGGCTACAACGTACAAGCGATACACTTGAATACCGGCGATCTAATGGATATTGAGCAATGGCGGAGGTAAATCATTAAGCCATACTTACAGTTACATGATCCATGTCGACACGACACGTAACATACTCGGCCTCGACTTCGTTGAGCATCAAATAGACCTTCAAGAAAGCGATCCATGGAGAGCGCGCATTGGATATTAGCCACTCGTCGATTGGCGAAGGAATGTTCAAGATATCTCGGCGATATGCTTCGCGTTGAGCATAGGTGAGAATATTGCTCTGGGTGGACATCTGTAATCTGAATGAATGAGCCCCTCTAGTAGAACCTTACTTATACAGCCGAAATTATGGGAAAAGATAACATTCACAGTGATTAATTCGATCGTTGACCGCAACCAATATGTTCAATACATTGACCGCAACCAATACATTGACCGCAACCAATATGTTGACCGCAACCAATACGCTGACCGACTACCATCAACTTTGACCGCCAACTTGCTATCCATGCATCGACCTCCAACTTCAACTTCCACCTCCACCTCCACTTCGCTTCTCTCTCATGCATCGACGGCCCCTTATATGCCCTGCGACTCAGATCTTTTCGACAAAGCGACAAAGTCTTCTTCTTCCTTGACCCTCATGGCCACATTATCTAGCACCACTGCAGAACTCGAAGCATTGAAGCGCAAATACAGCGCACTGGAGGCTAACACAGCTTCTGGGGGGGAGGTTCCCACAGCTGACAAAATGTGAGTCGCGCAAAAGAGGCTTCACTTACTCTGCAGCTCACAACCTTCCCCAGGCAAATTCGAGTGCGCCAGAGGAACCTCGGTCGAGGTTACCGAAGGACAGTACACATGTTCCATACTCCCAGTGACCTCGTTGCGTGCAACGACCGATATCTCGCCGCTCAGATCTCAGGCGAAGAGCTTGACGAAGAGTACATTGACTTGCCTCTCCTCAAAGCCTTGCCATGCCACTCCCATACAATTCCACAGCGACGCTGTAATGCAGAAGGCATACCATCAACTTGTACGGTTAATCCCGCTGGTGAACAACCTGCACATGGAGCAAGACGCTCTAGCGGCCTTATACGAAAACGTGAGTGGATATATCAAATCAATCCTTGATTTTTTTTTGGAACTGACATCCATTTAAACCTGCAAGTTGCTGAGAGGTGGAGATATGGCTCGGGGCGATGACGCTTCAACCCTGAAACACTTGGTCGTCATCTGGTTGAACGAGATCTGTGGGCCCTCTGTACCCGCGCTCGTTCCAACGTCCAAAGATGGACGGGGGCTCCATAACGCCCACACCGGTAGACTTCTCTGCCCCGGCGAATTCGACTGGGATAATGAAGAGTGAGCGTTCAAGACGTCGTGTGCACCCCCCTGCTGACCACCATCGCATCTACTCCAGCGTGCGGGCAGCCATACGTGCCGGTGATGAGTGGTATGCGGTGACAGCATACTCTTGGCCCAAAGCCTGCTACGCCGGGTTCACCTACAACCCAAATGATTGTGAGGAGGGGTTGTGGCAAAACACCCTCCTGGTCAAGGTGACGCCCAGCATTGTCCTGCAAACATTCCATTCTAACGCGCATTGCAGACATTTAAATGCATTTTCACTTCTCCCTCGTCGGCGGCTGATGACAAAGAGCCTGAGGAACTACCCACTCCACTCACGAAGAGACGCCGCACAACAAGACCAGCCACCAAACAAAACGTGGCCAGCAAGATTGGCCCCAAGTCTGTTACCGGACGCTCCATAGACTACGCCGCTGTACAGGTAAAGCGCCATTATCTCCCAGTGTTAACTTCATTGACAATACTACTACCCTTTCCAGCTGTGATTCACTCTTTCCAGTGCTTCCAGTTGGAACCCTGTGGACACTGACTTCTGTTACATCGCTTTCTACGCCGCAGTGGTGGCCTACTTCGAGACCCCACCGGGACCTGTCGCCGCCGAACATGTTCAGGGGCTACTACAATGGTGGAATATGTGAGTAGTACTGTCTAATACTTTGCCAGAGCGCCATCTAACCCTTTATGACAGTGCGGTATTCGGGCGCGAGAGGGGCAATATCGTGGTCCCCCTCCACAGTGACTCATCCTTGCAACGTATGAAGGAACAGCGCCAGTCCAAGGAGGACAGCCGGGTGGCGGCTACGGCGGCTGCGGTAATGGCTGCGGCGGAGGCGGCGGCGGCGGTGACTGCGGCGGCGGTGGCTACAGAGGCGGCGGCAGCGGCAGCGGCAGCGGCTACAGAGGCGGCGGCGGCGGCGGGGAGGGGGTGACTGCAGCTGCTTTGTAAATTAGTGGAAATGTTCTCTTGGGTATCATCTATTATGGCTTTTATATAATATCACTATTCTGCGCCTATTACCATCATTTTGCATTAGCAAGACAAATGTGCCCCGCTCCAATCATTGCAGCCTGTCAGTGTTTGACCAAATCAGTGGACCATTCCGCACAGGCATAATATATGTGCTCATGACGCCGGGGTCGGTTAAATTGATGCATCATTGAAAACATAATATATTTTCAATGTTCAGGCAAATGCGGGGTATTTGCTATTTTTGCCAACAGTATGAGAAAACGCGTGCTATCGCAAAGACGGAAGTATAGCTACCAATGGCTCACGGGATCAATATTTGCTATTTATATCCTACTATATATCGCCAAGTCGTTTTGCCAACGGTATGAGAAAACGGGTGTTATTACAACGACGGAAGTATAGATACAAGTGGCTCATGGGATCAATGTTTGCTATTTATAACCTACTATATATTGCCAAGTCATTTTGCTAACGGTACGAGAAAACACGTGTTATTGCAACGACGGAAGTATAGATACCAGTGGCTCATGGTATCAATGTTTGCTATTTATATCCTACTATATATTGCCAAGTCGTTTTGCTAATGGCACGAGAAAACGCGTGTTATCGCAACGACGGAAGTATAGATACCAGTGGCTCATGGGATTAATGTTTGCTATTTATATCTAGGGATGGGCACCGTAACCCGTCTAAGTCGTATAGACGGGTCCGTCAATACGGGTCCGTACCCGTCCCGGCGGCAGCTTAAGAAAATTTTGCCCGTATCCGTTGACGGGTTTTGGAGGCACCGTATAACCCGTACATTATACGGCCGTATACGGGCACCATACGGTTGTACGGGCAAACGAGCCCCCGATTACGCCGCGCGGTCCCTGTATGCCATACGGTTAGCTTCTAAGTACTTCATATTCAATTATTATGTCATCATAATGTCCCTTAATTGCGCCATTGTTGAGATCGAGCGGATTTACTGCAGGTCGGCGGTGTTGTGGCGCACCGGGAAAAAGGTCCGATGCCGAAAGCCATGTGGCAACTCGCGTCAGGATGGTCTTGTGAGATTTCCGAATGTAATTATCCGTGGTCAAGGTCATAGATGGCTCTTAGGATATTGATACTACCCATATGGATGCTCTAGGGACGTCTAGTAATATATTTTGAATTTTAGCTATAATTACGGTCGTACTGACCGTTGACGGCCGTACAGCCACCCGTACCCGTCCCGTTCGAGCCTAAAGTATCCCAGTATACGGCCGTATTGAATACTGGTCGTCACCGTCCTGCACCCGTATGAAGTACGGTCGTACCCGTATACGGGTACGGTGCCCATCCCTATTTATATCCTACCATATTTTGCCAAGTCGTTTTGCTAATGGCACGAGAAAACGCGTGTTATCGCAACGACGGAAGTATAGCCACCAGTGGCTCACATAAACAATTTCGCGAGATGCTGCCCGAGCGGCCAAATTGTGCCGCTCGGGGCAGATTTGCCTGACCATTGCAGTAAATACTTGACGTTATTTTCGATGTAAAGCGCTCGTAATATTATTACGTCTTGTGCCTATTATGACCTATATAAGGACATATATGGGCCTTATAACATTCGCGACAACTTCGTGATGATAGCGATGATGGGTGCATCGTGCCAGACAAACGGAGCGGCGGAAACGGAGCAAGAAACCCGTCGGGCCGTCGGCAGAAAGGCGCACCATCGGCTGCGATCGCGTTGTCTAAGCCTTTCCCCCCACTTTCTACCCATGCTGTACGTTGTTTTATACACTCTATCCCTGATGATTAATCTGACTTTGATGTGACGAATTTAAAAGGTTTTCAGAACAACCTAGTTACGCGGCGTATATAACACATGAGCAGCGTAAGTTTCGACTTGATTACTCCTGGGCGTCTTCGGCTCACTTTGCTGCATCAACATAGAAAGGGAGGTCTATCGATGGTTGTCTGCCCCGGATAGCTCCAGCAACTACCATGCAGCGCGAGAGGAGCATCACGCCGATACAGGCACCTGGTTCATCGAGGGAGAGTCTTTCGTCAAATGGAAAGAGACACCGGATTCGGCATTGTGGGTATACGGTACTCGTGAGTTTTTGCGTCGAGATCTATCAGTCTCTCGGCTTATCGTATCCTGTACAGCGGGTTGCGGCAAAACAATCATATGGTGAGCCTAAACCGTGCATCTTTGAAGATGAATGGGCCGAACATCTTTGGTCTTTAGCTCAACCGTCATCGATGACATCCTCAATTACTGTGCAGGAAAATCCACCCATGCCTGCGCCTACTTCTTTTTCGACAACAAAAGTGGACAAAGTGATCTGTCCACACACAGCAAATTCATTCGATCGATCATCCGACAGCTCTCCTATCAATATGGTGGTGTTCCCGCCTCGTTAATGGAGATCTACCGCGACGGGCACCAGCAACCGTCCATCGCTTCTCTCCAGCTCACCCTCCGACGAATCATCGAAGAATTCGAACACGTGTACATTGTCGTAGACGCCCTTGACGAATGCACCGACAGGAAAAAGGTGCTGGCGTGGATCGCAGAGTTTATGCAGTGGCACGGCGGCAAACTTCACATTTTGGTTTCAAGCCGACCAGAGACCGATATCAAGAAGAAGTTTCACTCGATGGAAAATTTAGTCCAATTTTCCCTGACAGGACACCCGATGAATAATGATATCGAGATTTGTATCGACGCGTTGCTCCTTGAGATGGACATATGGGACGACGAAACTCGTGCGCATGTCAGAGCCGTGTTGATTAGGGGTGCACATGGAATGTGCGTTGCAGGTCTACATATTTTTATTCATTCGCTAATGAGTCGGCAGGTTCCAATGGATCGCTTTGCAGATCGTAGAGCTGTCAAAATGTCGCACTCGACGATCTGTGGACGACCAGCTGAAAGCTGTGCCTAAAGGCTTGGACGCAGCATACGAGAGAATGCTATTGAGCAGCAGAAATTCGGGTCACCTAAAGCAGCTCCTCATTTGGCTGGCGTTCTCAGCACGATCTGAGGGTTGAGGAACTTGCAGACGTCATTGCGGTGGACTTCTCGACAGATCTGCCATCATTTGATCCAGGTCTTCGTTTTTTTAGAGCAACAGATGTGCTCGAAATCTGCTGCGGCTTTGTCACAGAGAATGTGGATACGGGATTCATAACACTGGACCAGTCCGTCAAGGACTACCTTGTTTCGGAGCGCATCAAAGGCGGAGCAACATCTTCTTTTCGCGTCGACGAGATGCTTGCCCAGAAAGTGATCGCTCAGACCTGTCTGGCCTACGTCCTGCACCTGTGGACCTTTCCGTCTATAGATGGATCCGTCATCCAGGCTTTCCCGTTGGCTGCATATACCGCCAGACATTGGATAGCCCACATGCGATTGGGAAGTGTGAATGACGGGCGTGTTTCACGGATGACAGATCGCCTGTTCTCACCGGAAGACAATGCCTTGATTAACTGGATTCGCTTAGATGATCCAGATCAGCATCCCTCTAATCGCGATGAGAGTCACGCAAAGGCATTTGTTGATATTGCCCCACCTCTATATTATGTGTCGTCACACGGTTTGGAGCAAATAGTGGGACGGCTTCTGGGAAATGGGGTCAGCGTGGGAGCGCCGGGAGGAAAGTACTACAATGCCCTGCAAGCCGCATCATATCATGGTCACGATGCAATCGTCAAATTACTGCTTGACAGGGGATATGGACCCGGCCAAGGAGGAGAGTACGGTAGTGCACTGATAGCCGCATTACACGAGGGCCATACTGGAGTCGTACAGCTGCTCCTCCGGCACGCCAGCAGCGCATATGTAAACGTCCAGGGAGTAAAGTACGGCAGTGCACTGCAAGCCGCAGCGTATGGTGGCGAAGTGAAGGTCGTCCAGCTACTTCTTGCCCGTGGAGCCGATGTCCATGCCCAAGGAGGAACGTACGGAAACGTATTACAGGCTGCATCATTCATGGGCCCCATCGAAGTCGTCCAGTTACTGTTGGACTATGGCGCAGATGTAAACGCCCAAGGAGGACAGTTCGGGAACGCCCTGAAAGCCGCGTCATACGCAGGTCACGAAGCAATCATCAGGCTGCTGCTCGAGAAGGGCGCAAATATGAACGCGGTAGGGGAGCCTTACGATACGGCCCTCGCAGCCGCATGCACCGGATGCCATGCCAAGGTTGTTCAGCTTCTGGTCCTGAAAGGCGCAGACATGCAAGAGCAAGGAACGCGAGCATTGAGAATTGCACGCAGGGCAGAAATCGGCTCTCGAATCGGACATGCGCACCACGAGATATCACAGGAAGATCGCGATGCTACGGTGCAGTTATTGCTCGACGGCGGCGCAATTGCAGAGGACGAAGCCGAGGAAGACAACGAGGACACAGGCAGGGTGACCATCGAAGAAGTCGAAGAATAAAGGAGTTGGCACAACTGGAAGGAGAATATGCCCTTACTATCCTCCCTACATTTAGGCCCACCGTAGCAGATACGCTCACTCATAACGGTTAGGATACTGTAGAAACTACAATGTAAGAAATATATGGCACTAGTGGGACTATACCTACGATCCCTCATACCATTTCTATCACCCCCAATGGGTGCGGAGGTTAAATGATATAATATCGACCCTCACCGAGGGGCCCACGACGATATCAGCAATATTGATCACCTCCCAGACTGTGCACCAGAGCGCTGTGTTCATTTTGGATCGATCTTTTATCCCATAAACGACTTCTCTGAGCAATACGCCCCAGGATACCATCCAGATCCTCCCTCTATATTCCTTGATCTCCAGTCGGAATCCACTTGGAGGCAAAGGCCGTCATGTGGCACCATGTCCAACCCCACCTGGGGTGTTTTGTAAGGCACACCCGGCTTTGACTTCGACAGCGCCCAATTTTGATAGTACAGAGCCATCGCGGGCGCTCGCACATTGAAACAAATATGAGTATGCAAGGTATTATTATTATCATCATATATGTTAGATTGACTGTTCTTAACCATTCCCATGCTATCTGCACTTAACATGGCCGCTGGATGCTTGTTTTTCGTCCATTTATTGCATACCCCTGACTACTTCTACCCAGGTGACCCGCACTTGTATATTGAGATATGAGGAGTCTGGCCGCCCGATGCTACTAATGAGGAGGATATGGGCATCTCTTGGATACTTTGGTGTAATTGTAAACAACAATCCGTAGAAGAGATATCCCAAATGATCAGCCACCACTGGTACTATTGCACATTATCTGTGTGGCACCACCTTCGTCACATACATACCTAACGTGTGATTCAGCACTGCTCGCGCTGAACAGAAGATCAAAAAATGCTTACTGCTTCAACGGTGGTTCGGAAGACACGACGGACCCCAGTTTCTATTCGGATGGTGCAGCGGTGAGCTGCGCTCACGCTAGTCGCCTGCGGCGACGGGCACGGTCCGGGATCCGGGGAAAGGGAGCAGGAGGACGGACGTTCAGGGTGATTCGGCACCATTAGACAGCAGCACGATAGACAGACAGTGTACAGACAACGAATGCATCTTCCCTTCCGCCACTGCGCTTGTGTCCTGTCTCCCGCGCCTCCCCTGGGTCCCCTCCGTACAGTGGCCGCGTTGAATATAGCCAACAGAATTTTAGGCAACACCAAGAGATTGAGCAGCTCGTCGTCGACAAAGTAGCCGCATTCGAGAACGGACGCACGAGCAGTACGCAGCGTTGAAATTGCCGGTGGGTGTCGGGCCAGGGCCCGCGCTGAGTGCTAACAAAACAAGTACATACGCCACCTACACCACATGACGATGAGAAAATGAGAAAAGTAGGATAAGCAGGTTAATAGCAAACTCACCGGTCCACGGCCGGGTCGAAATGATCAGCGACGTACAGGGGACCGCAGATGTTCAGGTCCTGAAGAGTGTAGTTGTTGGCACCAAGAACAATCGAGGTAGCATTACCTGCAACGGTTTGTGAGATCATCATAGATTTCGGTCGGCATTGAGCAATCGCGCACCAATTTCAGGTCGGATGGCCCCGTCGTCTCGCCTGAGTCATCATACTTTCGAATCAGCCAATGTCACGAAATACAGCTGTGTGCTCTTACGTGTAAATGGAGGTCATGGGCACCAATGCTTGGTTCCCTCGAACGTTCTGGATATTGAGAAGATTGGTTCCTGTCGCCTGTTGAATAAAAGTCACTTGGCAGCCACCACGAAGCAGGTCCTGGGCAGTGCACGGCAGAGGGATCTCATCGGTGCCGTGAAAGTCCCCAGGCAAAGCGACAAAGCCAGAGACCAATGTGCGAGCTGAGGGCCAGTACAGTCAGGCCTATTGAACGAGGACCCCGCCGCCTTGAGAGTGCTCTATGACTGCGATCTGACCTGTGGCGCTGTGCTGCGTAAGTTGTTAGATGTTGTACGCTACGTACCCGGTAGAAATTTGGCACGTAACCTTTCGCCAGGAGAAGCAGATTGCAGGGTCTGAATTAATGTCTGTCATTTCCCCGCAATGCTTATAATTCATCCAGGGACTCACGCCACGCCCCATGAATTGTTTCCCGTTGACCCAGTAGCGTGCACCAGCAATACGATCCCCGCAGCGTTGTTCAGGCCTCGAGGAATCTGCCAAGTCTAAATTCATGTTCGAACTATGGATGCCTTGGAGGAACTCACGACCAACGATGCTGATAGGTTCGCAGGGAGAATGTCGAATGGGGCATCAAGATAGGTTGTGCGTTCAAGAAGAGAATCGACTTTTGGCGCAGGCTGTAAATAACATACATCCTTTAGCGTGACTGTCCAACTTTTGATATGAAGAGAACTGGATATGCACGACTGCAAGAGCTGCACCTGTGAGGAGTCCAGCTAGAACGATAGACACACATGGCATGGGATGCGCGCGGGATGATGCAGATGCAGGATTTCACGACGTCCTCTCGAAAAGTAGTAAATTTATGCGGAGACAGAGCAGGTTCCTAAAACCATCCCCTCGAGTGGATAGAGGAGGCTTCATATCGTTTGGCCATGGCACGTAGCACAAGTACAAAATGTCGGAACAATGACAGATAATTTCCTTTTACAGCAATGTCCATATCATTAGGTACACTTTTGATTTCGGGACTTGTGAAATTCTTGTTTATTCAACGCCGGAACAAACAAGTGGCGTTACCATATGGAGTAATCGATCACCGTTTGCTCCCGATGCGGTGCCTTCAGCCAAAGCCAGGTGACACCAGCTTGACTCACACGCACCATGACCGCTAATCGTCGACACATCGCTCCTGAGCTCAAAAAGAAGATGGTTGAGCTCGCTATAAAGCACAAACATGCCGAAATCGCGAGGCGGCTCGGTGTCGATCGCAAGACTGTCAGCCGTATTGTCAACCTGGCAATGCAAACTGGGGAGGTTGTTCGAAAGCCTGCACGGAGGTACCTGCCTAATCGGGAGGTGTACGGTTGCCGAGCAGTACCAGCTTTGATTTCATATTCAAAATTCAAAATTCAGGTTTCCAACACCCAAGACTCTGTGCCTGGCCGCGGCCGAGCGGGTGCAATTGCATCATACATAAGTTGATTATACTTAACCAATGTGTTGCCAATGCATGCTCGGATTTGTCCTGGCCTCTTTCCGCTCCAATACCAGCTAGTGCTTCGTTCCTACTGCCCTCGGTCCCGTTGCATGGAGAGCTCCCTTATGGCCACAATAAGAGCATATGCACCGATCTTATATGCGCGGTCTGGCACTTGCGCTCTAATTTCACCCCACTTGATCACTCCAACTTAACGAGATCGGCCGCGGCCAGAACACCATCCCTAGTAAGCCACATATATCGCGATATCTGCCTTTTCAGCCCTGTTACCACCTTTTTGGGTCAATGAGTTGTGGTCAGAGCGGCGCTCACAGCCAGTCTCACGTCTCAGCTCTGTTGCTACCTCTTGATCGGATTAAGATTGGCGGCGACAAGACCACCGTACTCCACCGCGCCTGCCTCCGGTTGAGATCACGCGTCGACATAAACCACTCGAGGTTACAGTGGTCGGAGAAGATCTGCGTCTGGTGCGGGTTCCCTTCGAGGTATTGTCGCCATTCCTCCAACGCTCGGACCACCGCTAACAACTCCTTGTCGTACACATCGTAATTTTGCTCCGCCGGAGCCATGGCTTTGGAAAAGTACGACACCGGTCGCCACTCCCCACCGGCACACTCCTGCGAAAGGATCGCCCCCATGGCGAAATTCGAAGTGTCGGTCTCCACCCGGAACAGTGCATTCATCTCCGGCATCACCAACAGAGGGGCCTCCACAAACGCCTTCTTCAACCGGGCGAACACAGCCTGCTCCGGCACTCCCCAAACCCATGGAACATCCTTCCCCTTCAACCGCTCGAGCGGCCGAGTGATCTCGGCGTAGCCCGCAATAAATCGCCGGTAGAAGTTTGCGAAGCCCAGGAATTGGAACATCTCCTTGACATTGGAGAGCGTGGGCCAGTCGGTGATACCAGCGACTTTGACAGGGTCCATGCCAATGTGGCCGGGGGAAATTTTGAGCCCAAGGTAGTTAACCTCTTTGGTACGGAACTCGCATTTCTCCGGCATGAGGAACAGGTCGGCCTCCCGAAGGCGTCAAAGGACCTCAGTCACCTGCACATCATGTTTGGACTCGTCCTCAGAGAAGATGATGATATCATCGAGATAGAGCACCACCGAGATGTCCACCAGATCGTGGAACAACTTGTTCACCATCCGCTGAAAGGCCGCCGGCGCGTTGCGCAGCCCAAACTGCATGACCAGGAACTTGAACTGCCCGTACCGGGTTCGGAATGATGTTTTCCACTTGTCGCCCTTGCGATACGGACATTGTAGTAGCCCCAGCGCATGTCCAGCGTCGTGAAAACCTTCGCCGCTTTCAACCGGTCGAGCAGCTCGTTCGATAGGAATCGGGTACGAGTCCGGCCGGGTGATTGCGTTCAGCGCTCGGAAGTCAACGACAAGCCGGAGTCCAGCTGTGTTCTTCTTTACGAAGAACACCGGCGCTCCGCACGGTGCACTCGAGGGGCGAATATACCCTTTGGCCAAGTTCTCATCGATGAACTCTTTCAGGGCCCGCAGCTCGTCGACCGAGAGCTGGTAAAGCTTGCCGACTTTCGGAAGAGGAGCCTCCGGATCGAGGTCCACCGCGAGATCGTGCTTGGTGTGGGCCGGCAGCCGCTCCAAACACGATTTGCTGAAGACGTCCAGGTAATCGTGGAACACCGCCGGTACCATCTCCTCTGCCGTCTTAACCGGTGCATCCGCCAAACGCTCCCTATCCCTCTCCGCCAACCGCTGTGAAACCGTAGTCCCCGCCGCACCCTTCATCACATCCTCGTCTTCATCCTCCTCATATGCGAGTACCCGGCGACCCTGGGCCGTCCAGACAGATCGCGCATCCCACCTCTGCTCAAAGAACATCCCGCAGCTGGCGACCGGATCCCCGACGACCCTCCCGTCACTGGTTCCCGGCATCCGCGATGCTAGCTCCTCCGCCTCCTCAATCATCTCGGTCAACACGGCCTGAGCGACGTGGATCGTGTCGGCCCGCTGCTCCCTAATGAGACTCGTGTATGCGGTCTTTTTCCTCTTTAGACCAGAATGGGACTCCGCAACCTTCGTGGGGGTACCGTGTGGTTGGGAGTTGGTGTGACGTCTGAATGCCGACTGTGGTGTACAGTTCCAGGGTGTCTTTTGTGGGTTCGCTAGGAGCGCGACTCGTTCTGCATCTTTTGCCGACATGGGAGCAGCCTCGGCACCAAGTGAAGCAGTGCGGACTGCTCGCTGGTCTTTTTGGGGGGGCGGCCGGCACTCGGTCGTGCAGCGGCGGGATGGGAAGTCAATGGTGAAGTGCTCCCAGTCAATCTCGGGGTTGTGTTTGCGCAACCAGTTCATGCCGAAGATGATATTGTCGTTGCCAATGTCAGCTACGAGCAGGGCGAGGTCTTCGGAGTGATCGTCTATGGAAACGCGGAGGGTAACCTCGCGGGTGATGAGCCCGGATGAGACGTCGGAGTTGTCAATGGTGAGCATGCGTACTGGCTTCCGCAAGGGGACCGTCGAGAGGTTGTTTGAAACGACAAATCAGGAATTTATTAATGAAATGTTGGCACCCGAGTCCAACATAGCCCTTGTATCAATTTTTGTCGCGGGGGTCTGTACGTGTATCGTGATGGGGATTTTGAACAAAGTGGTTTCAGAGCGAGGGGAACGGGTGTGTACAACCGCGCATTGCCGGAGCCGCAGACGGCGCCGTTTCTTAATCACACTGGGAAGTTCGGAATCCATAGATGACATTGAGACAAGTACAGAATACTGGTTAGCCGCACTCGTCGTGATCAAGCGAGATTGGCTCCTACAAAATCCGATGGAGCCGGGGACGATGGCACCGAAGGAGACGAGGTAGACGGGGCGGCGGACGAAGTGGCATAGGACGATGAGGACAAAGTGCCGGCCGAGCCAGTTGAACCGGCCGAACCGGTTGAGCCGGCCGATGACACCCAAGCTTGGCGAGCGCGGGCCTTGGTGTAGCCGCAAGTCGCATGTCCGAACTCCGAACAGTCGCGGCACCGGGTGTTCGCCGAGGCGGAACGATGACAGGCAGCGTCGAGGTCCATGGCCATCGGGTCGCGGGCGGGCGGGGGACGTTGGAACGAGTGAGGGGTAGGGCCGGGGGCGGGCGCCCGAGAGAAATGGAATGGAACTTTCGGCGCAACGGAAGGACGAGCTGGTTGAGGCATGCGGTGAGATGCGGCGAGTCGGCGGTCGAGTTCGATGAAGTCCTGTTCGTTGGCCAAGAGGTAGGCGAGTGCTTGATCAATGGTGGTGTGCTTCGGTTGCATGTTGAGAAAATGTGTCGCCGCCACCACCGATAACCCCGCCTTGAAGCGTTCCAGAACCAGATCGGAGCTACGATCGCCGGGTGCAAGGTCGAGGATGATGGCCTTGGCCTTGTTGCAGTACGTGGAGATCGACCGATTGCCCATGCTGAGGGAGTGGGATGATGGCCTTGGCCTTGTTGCAGTACGTGGAGATCGACCGATTGCCCATGCTGAGGGAGTGGAGCGCTTTGCGAGCGTCCGCGGCGCGATCACGCGAACAGAACATGGCACGGAACTCGGCGAGCCAGGTGTCGAAGTCGAATCGGGCAGTGCCGAAGGATTGGGCGTTGGTGATGTTTGAGGACCACATCGCCGCCGTACCGGAAAGGAACCCCTGCGACTACAAGATCTTGGTGGTGTCGTTCGTAAACGTCTTGAAGAGCACCGCGTTGCCGATTGCAATCGCAAACTCTTCCGCCCCGCTTTGTGTCCCGCCGTCGCACCTCGCTGGGGCCGCCGGATGTGGCCCACGCCCCGATCCTCCCGACTGTGCCGCTATCGCCAATACCGCGTCCGTCCATTGTTCCTGGGCGGTGTACGATGCCGCGATCGCCGCGTGAGCGTCTGTAAGGCGCTGCATCTCCGCGCCGAAGGCCTGGATAAGGTTTTGGTGCACCTGGGTGTAAATCTGTTCGTAGATCACCTTGCCGGAGGCCGCTTCGTCTGCCGACCACTCGGTGGGTGGGTTTAAACCCACCGGGTTTTCGGGAGAGGCGGCGGGGGGTGGTGTGTCGCCGTCCATCGCAAAAAATCGATACTGAGGTGTTTTTGTAGATTTATTCTAGTGTAAGACCCTGCTGGCGATCTGCAATGCAGCGACGAAAGTAGTCTAGTAACGAAGTTATATTGTGAGCATAAGAAACGGAAATACCTAGTAACAAAGAGAATAAATCTAAAGAACGAGAACGAGAAGTTTTCCAGTAAGATATAAGATAGTCCAATGCGGAATAGCCCCTGACCGGCTGATTGAATGCTTGGCCGCGTTTGCGCACCGGCCGCTTTCGCGAGCGGCTGCTTTCGTTGCGCGCCCGGCCGCTTTTGCAAGTGGCCAGTCTGGCCGGTTTGTTGAACATCCGGCTGAAATAACGCGAATCCGAACCTCTGCATCCCATATCATAACAATATGTAGTTCGAGCTTGTGCCCCCCATCTTCACGTCCCATATCATCGTCCATCATTGCCCTAATATTTCGTACTCTCCTTCCACCACACTCATTTATCTCTCTCTCTATATATATATATATATATTCTCCACCACTTAACACGTGATGGTAGCCTGCAAAGGTTGTACCAGGGATTTCCCTCGACTTGATCAAGCCAACTGTAGCAGGTGCACAAAGTTGATCGATTTGCCACAGCCGCACACCTGAGAGGCACAAGAGGCGATCATTGTCAGTGCTGATTTTTCTTGTTTTCAAACAAACTAACCTTCGTGCAGAATCAACCTCAGTGTGACTCTTGCGGATGTGTCTTCGTCTATCTGAAGGGCCCGACATGTGGTGTTTGCTCGCCGCGAGAGTCTAATGTGTTGTATACAGGTATGAGCTCTAACCCTGTTAACACTGTGATGCCTCTGACTCTGCATCATAGATGATGGCCAGTACAGAGCCTTCCAGTCACGAGCACGTGAATTCTCCTCAACTGCTTCAGACCACCGTCTCAACCAAGTGAAGGGTGTACAAGCTCGCGCCCAGAATTTGTCACTTCTCAAAGCCAACGAAGTGAACATCAAGACGGCCTCATTATGCAAGCAATCCAAGGCGGAGATGATCACTATCTTAGCCTCGTTGTGGTCGAATGTCCAACTCGGAAAGTCAGAGAAGGTGTGTCATATTTGGGTGTTCACAACCGCGAGTACAGTATTGATTGACAGTGACCGTTGGCTTTGCAGCTTACAAACCTGAGCGTGAGCGAGACCTTCAAATCAGATGTGAATGCCTATTCAGTACTGGCGCAAATGGTGTTGAGAGTGAAACCGTCATGGGAGGGCAACCCCACCGCTACCAAGTCGAAGTTCAGCCGGCCGTACTGTTTTGACATGTAAGCGACCATAATCTTGCACGTGCTTAGTTTTTGATTATGTATGATGTAGGGGAATGGTGCAGTTTGGTGTATGTAAAGCGCACGGTAAAGTCAACGAGCTAGATAACACTTGTTTCATGACTTCGTCCGTGGGCGAAGTTTTTTCCAGACTCAAGACGCAAACCCTGTTGTCTGCGAAAGATATCAATGACAGAAGTATCACGCTTCACATTCTCGTTACAGAAGTAAGCTCTCTTTTCAGATCGTGATGTTCTTTTACTTATAATGAATTAGGATGACGAGGATTATGATGATGCTGAATACGAGTCGCCTCCGCATAGATCAAAACGCAGAGCTCGTAGTGAGAGTCACAAATACCTATACTCGGTAAATTTATTAATAGTTTCCCAGTTTCTCTATCTCGCTCGCCACCAAAACGCTATCAGAGTGCTTATTGCCCGTCCGCATTCCACCCAAGTGTGTCACAATCTCTGGAGCCGCCTGTACTGTATGATAACTTCAGTTTTACGTGCACGACAGTCACTGTCAGCAAAGATGGCACCCCGAAGAAGGTCCACGGAGACACACAGGAGACAATCCTCATCGTCCGTGATTGGCAAAAAGAAATTGGCGGGGGTGAGTCCAGAGCTGGCTATCTTGGCTAGGGGTTTTCAAAGTACACTTTCAAGGTAACTAAACAGTCCTCTTAATTTTCATTCATGGTATTGACATGCTCACAGGGTCGGTACGGTCCCAAGGACTACGCAATTCTCCAGTCGAAGCCAGCTATGACTGAAACTGCGGGAAACGAGAATGATCTGGTCAATGAACTCGCCTTGCTGGGTCTTGGGCAATGGTTCCTTAACTCGTTTTATCAGTGTGCTGAGGACTTTCCCGAAGTGAAAAAGCTCCTACCATGTAAGCCAATATTCTCCATTATATACATCAAAACTAATAACCATTTTATAGCCATGAAATGGAATAATGAAGACGTGTTTGTGGGCACAGTAGACACAACGGCCACACCAATCTCTGCTCGTCCACCGGCAGGGGAAACAGACAATTGCACTCTTCTCTTTCCTCATTTCCTGGCAACCCCGCTTCTCTCATCGGGCTCTCAGTACCGCGAGGTGAAGTTTAGCGGAAATGAAGATGTTGGCAACAACATGGACCCGGTTGGCGAAGCCGTGGATGCTTATGCACATCACATCGTTGCTGATAGTTTTGGTAATATTCTATTCACGGATCTACAAGGTAAGCATTTGCCCTCGTCTTTCCATGCACACTTATTGAATTAATATAATTGCAGGCATAATTGGGCCTGACACTTCAGTGGTGTTATTTGACCCTCAGGCGCACTCTATGTGAGTGAAGCTTGTTGTGAATGAGTTGATAATTGACCTTTTTCCCCAGCTTGAAAAGCGGCTACTGGGACAAAGGCCGTGGGATGATCAAGGCTTTCCTTCGTCAACATTGATGCAACCAGATTTGCAAGAAGATGAAACTACCCAAAGCTACCAGCCCACATCTATTACATTGACTTCGTAGATGGACAGCTTCAGTTTCCTTTATTCCTTCAAACACTGTCCTTACTCTGATAATCCGCTTTTTGAAGTCTTTCATTACTTGCATTGACCATACCTTAGTAACTTTCTTTCGCTGATAATTAGTGACCTTTTATTCTTTGAAATACAGTCCTTACTCCGATAATCCACTGCTGCCCACATGGCCAGGTGCAACAAGGCAAAAAACGAGGCGGCAAAAACCAGCAGTGAGGCAACCGCGAGGCAGAACGGGAAGTATAAGATCTGCCGCTGATAGAAATTTGTTCACAACTCCAAGTTGCATCTCATCCACTCTCCTCACCCATGTCTTCGTATGAGGCTTCTTCGTACTCATGTGAGGAGGCTTTGTGTATGGAAGAATCCGAGTCGGCTCCTTCCACTTCCACTGCCCGCAATCCTACTGGCAAGAACCAGTACACCGACTGTTGTATGTGCCTTCACCATCGCATCTTTGACACTGTATCAACTCACATGTCTTATAGCTCCCAAAGGCGATGGGAGGACACAGCAGCTCCTGACCAGTTACCATCGCCGTGGAATTACAAATCGCAATACCATCTCCGATTTGCTTCGGCAAGAGAGCCCAAGTATCATCATGAGGTTAGTAAATACATGTCAGAGGTACGAGATGCAGAACTAATACCCTGGTGTAGTTCAACCTCAGTGGGTCAGCGACTGAGAATGCTGGGGCTCTTCGCGAGTGGTGCAACAATGAAAGGTTTGCCAGAGACTGCGAAGAGGCAGCTGGTTTTGGACGAGATTGGGAAGGACCCCCTCGGGAAATTGGGGCCCCGCACGGTAAAGGACAACATCAGGGACGAGACGGGAATACATTTGATGCGGTAAGAAATCATCATACTATCGCTGATAGGTATTAACACTACATAACAACAATACAGAGACTATATAGCAACGGAAATGCTAGCCCACAACCACACAGGGTTTGATGCTCGTGAACCGGGAGCCAAGAAGATCCACCGCACTCCCCTTGTTTCCCTTGGTCCTCATCACGAATGGAGTGGTGATGAGCACAATAAGCTGGCAGCTATCGGATTTCCGATATGGGCTCTGCGAGATGTTTGGTCTTTGTGTTGGCTTGGTATCTGGGTGGTCCCTAATAACCAGTTGAAGAATGTCATTGCGTATTTGTATCTCAGTCTCATATATGAATTGGGTGGTGTGCTTTGTTTGCCGCCACACTCAAACTTTCAATCTAAAGGCTGTTTACAGGTTTTCCCCTACAAAGCACCACAGATTGTGGCAGTGAAACAACTGACATGTACGGCTTTGCCAACACGTTGCGGTTCATATTTTATTCTCACATACCGTTCACCATCTCATCAATACCACATTGCTTACTATCAGGGAACTCTTCGCGCCACATCTCCCGATTGATGAGCTCCCAGCTCATCGGTTCCTCAAGAGTGTCCACAATATCACAATCGAGCGTGGATGGCTTCGTCTCCGTATACAGTGGGGCAACAATGTTAAGGTCTTCTGGGCAGGGGCAGGCATTTACAACGCTTCTGATCCACAACAATAGTAAGACCATGTTTACCATCTGCCGATCACTGCTCATCCAAGCTCCAGTGAACTTGTACAGTATCTATGGTCCACCCTCATTCAGCAAGAACTTGATACATTAAAGGAGCGGTTCAACAACCACACCGTCAGGAAGGACAAGGATAAGAAGTTACCTTCCGGTACTTCTCCGTGGAGTGCATACACTCTGCACGAGAGTTATGGTGGTCAGAACTGTCTGCAGCCTGTAGATCGTGAGTTTGTGAAGTCGGTGATGGAGGACTTGGATGGTGAGGACTTAATTCGCTTTGTCAGCGTTGAATATGCTGCACGCGCTGCAGATGTCATGGAGATTGTAGGTCTTGGGAAGCTGACCTTTCATAATGTTTGGCTTGTTTTCTCCGCTATGATGCCCATCCCGTATCCTAAGTAGTTGCCAATCACATTTGTTGCGGATAGTTGTGTGCAACAGGGTAATCTGAGTTGCAATCATAGCAGGCTAGTAATTATACAATTTTATTATTTGATTTGATTCACGGAGTACATAGGGAACACTATGCTAGACATTGGATCCACGTCGTACACATCACTGCCGACAACATCAACTGCACAGGTGATGGCATGGGGCCCATGAAGTTGGTCATCTGAATAGTCTCGTCCTTCTCCAACGAGTGCAAAAGGGCCGGCGTGGAAGGGCTGCTTTGCCACTGCCGTTGGACGATGATGCAGTGGCAATACTTGAAGTACTGAATCTGCCGCTTGACGGCCATGCGAGGATCTCCCGCGGATCCTCTGGCACAGATGGCATGAGTGTGAAGGAGCCTTGACGGAATGTGTCTCGGGAAACCCACACGCAGAGACGGTCACTGAGAGCCGAAGAGGTCCCAGCCGCTCTGGCTCCGAGAAACGGGGTGGTTGCTGGCAGGCACTTTGCCAACCCACAAGCGCGGCATCAAGTGCATCACCAAGTGCATCACCAAGCGCATCACCAAGTGCACATTTTCAGCGGCTGATTTCGCAAGGCGGGAGGCCAGAGAGTTTGGCCCAAGCCTTGTTTGAGTAGCAGCGGTCCTGTGAACTTCGAGGCCACGATGAGCGACATCAGGAAGGTGCGACGCGGGCAGAGGAGCGGCGAGAGGAGAGGCGATATGGGCAGAAGAGGGCTGCTGGGGGCCTCGCGCTTCCTGGCGAGGTTGCCCTGTGCTATGTGTGACTTTAGCCCGACAGGGAGGTGTTCACGCTAAGTGTTGTTGATATTGGCAGCACGGCCTCGTCATGCTCCGGGACCTTCGTTGGGGGTATTGTATTGGGGTCTCCCGCGTCCGAGTCGACAGCAGCGTCCAGGTGGATGAAGTTAGCCATGACCGAATCGGGTGCGAGCTCGCGCTGCTCCTTTTCTGCAGCACACTACTCGATGTACGTGATTGGTGAGCAGACAGAGCCCTTGAGTGGAACCAGCTGTTGGGGCTGCGATGGATTGTGCTTGGCAGTGGTGGTTAGGAAGGAGTAGGATTCGGATGTGGAGGTTGGCGGGGTGATGGCGGACAGATGTGAGTTTCGGGAAATTGGGGCTGTCCTGGTTTGGTTTGGAGACACAGACGACAGAGGAAAGGGATTGCTTGTGTCGGATAACTAGATGCGGCACATTTCGGCTTTGTAGTCGAGGTGGATATCCTGGCAGGGGTGAGAGTAGTTGCTAATGTTCCTGGTCGTCCTCGATAGGAATCCGAGTCTGTCGAAGTGCAGAGGCTGGTCGGTTGGAAAGATGTTTATATAGATAAATTCAGTGTGTGATGTCCCGGGAAGCTATCGTAGCAGAGCAAGACTTACTGCGGCACGATCGTGAGCCCGTCGGTCTACTTCTCTGCCATTGTTTCCTTTCAGTTCACCCGCCAATGCTGACATCTGGCTGAAGAATAAAGCACAGGAATTGCATAAGAACACCTGTAATGTGAGGAACATGCTTGCTCGCTGCTTATGCCAGCGAGCACGATGGTGGTGGGTGATTACATAGCTGTAGTACGATGCAATACAATGATGTTGCCGTTAGATAAGTTTGAAGTTGTTCCTGATCGCCATGCCATGCGGCTGTTCGGGCACAATTGATTGCTGATTTATGGGTAGAAAGTCGAGCTCGCTTTCTCTGATGCGGTGAGCACACATGTTTATTGTTGCAAGAGACCACAGGGGTGTATGAGAACTGTGGTGAATAAGGTAGATACTGAGGGAGGGAGGGGGGAGGAGGGCTATTGTGAGGCCTTATCACATGCGGCAGGCTGTGATGGTGCAGGGAAACCTGAAATTTGAATTTTGATTATGAAATCAAAGCTGGTACTGCTCGGCAACCGTAAGGCATCACTTGTTTGTTCCGGCGTTGAATAAACAAGAATTTCACAAGTCCCGAAATCAAAAGTGTACCTAACGATATGGACATTGCTGTATAGTATTACCGACGTACGGTCAACGGTAACCAGGTTAGTAGCCGCAGGCTAACCTTCATTTTCAATGTGCGCTACTCCGGTGTTGAGTGCCCTGTTACAGTTCTTTTGGGTCTAGCTCGTAATCCAATCTTGGCACCGCGCTTAATCCCAATTTGGCGACGCCCGACGGTCCCGATCGCAAAGACTGACTTCAACGGCGGCGAGGCTCGACGACGCTGTCCTCATCGTTGTTGTGAACAAGGAAGTATTGTTGAGCATTTTGTATGATCTAAGAACCTGTATGCAAGTTTCTCTAATCTCTATGGCTTCATTATATTGTTCTACACAGCTTTTTCAATGCAGTTCGCAATTATAGTGCACAATGTGCTACATATAAGGCCCCTCCGAGAACAGCTTTCTGAGGCACTGGGCCTCACTTTTGAGACAATATTAAACTATTATAATCTAGCCTTCAAATGAGACAGTTTATTCTACCCTTTGTCCCCAAGCCACCCGCGCCACCAATAATACTCTCCGAATCGCTGTGCAACTCCCAAAAAATTATACAAATATTTCAGTGTCATAATGAACTACGGCTCATCTATGCTACAAACACGCTCGTTCTCCTCCAGGGTCCCCCCACGGACACCTCCTCATCGGCGACACTCACTTCTCATACCGACGCCACAGTGCGCGGACTGAGGCCGCGATTTCGGCAGGGCGGCCTGGGCGGCGTCCTAGAGAAGATTTGGGTTAGTGCGATCTGGGGATCTGTAACAGGTAACTCTACACTCCGCTACTCTAGCGCTACTTGTCTCGCTCACCATATGAGTTCCCGGGTGTTAGTGTGCCTGCCACGTGCACGGGGCCGCTCAATGCTGTGGATCTGGATGTCGTCCATATGCAGCACTTCGAAGCAGCTCCTACTCGAATACCTGCGAGCTTCGAAGCAAACACCATTCTGCCGCTATCCCAATGTCTGAGCGCCCCCCGTTTTCTGCCCGTGAGGTACGTTGGCCTATGCACTCTTCGATGGCCCTGATGCATTGATCTGACTTGGATCTGACGAATGCTAAAAGATCTTCCACATAACTAACACGCCTGGTAATGCTCAAGTCACCAATGTCGGTGGTAACTACCACGATGTCAGCAACATACAACAGATAACACATGAGCAGCGTAAGTTCCGACTTGACCACTTCTGAGCGTTTTCGACTCACTTTGCTGCATTAACATAGAAAAGGAGGTCTATCGATGGTTGTCTGCCCCGGATAGCTCCAGCAACTACCATGCAGCGCGAGAGGAGCATCACGCCGATACAGGCACCTGGTTCATCGAGGGAGAGTCTTTCGTCAAATGGAAAGAGACACCGGATTCGGCATTGTGGGTATACGGTACTCGTGAGTTTTTGCGTCGAGATCTATCAGTCTCTCGGCTTATCGTATCCTGTACAGCGGGTTGCGGCAAAACAATCATATGGTGAGCCTAAACCTTGCATCTTTGAAGATGAATGGGCCTAACATCTTTGGTCTTTAGCTCAACCGTCATCGATGACATCCTCAATTACTGTGCAGGAAAATCCACCCATGCCTGCGCCTACTTCTTTTTCGACAACAAAAGTGGACAAAGTGATCTGTCCACACACAGCAAATTCATTCGATCGATCATCCGACAGCTCTCCTATCAATATGGTGGTGTTCCCGCCTCGTTAATGGAGATCTACCGCGACGGGCACCAGCAACCGTCCATCGCTTCTCTCCAGCTCACCCTCCGACGAATCATCGAAGAATTCGAACACGTGTACATTGTCGTAGACGCCCTTGACGAATGCACCGACAGGAAAAAGGTGCTGGCGTGGATCGCAGAGTTTATGCAGTGGCACGGCGGCAAACTTCACATTTTGGTTTCAAGCCGACCAGAGACCGATATCAAGAAGAAGTTTCACTCGATGGAAAATTTAGTCCAATTTTCCCTGACAGGACACCCGATGAATAATGATATCGAGATTTGTATCGACGCGTTGCTCCTTGAGATGGACATATGGGACGACGAAACTCGTGCGCATGTCAGAGCCGTGTTGATTAGGGGTGCACATGGAATGTGCGTTGCAGGTCTACATATTTTTATTCATTCGCTAATGAGTCGGCAGGTTCCAATGGATCGCTTTGCAGATCGTAGAGCTGTCAAAATGTCGCACTCGACGATCTGTGGACGACCAGCTGAAAGCTGTGCCTAAAGGCTTGGACGCAGCATACGAGAGAATGCTATTGAGCAACAGAAATCCGGGTCACCTAAAGCAGCTCCTCATTTGGCTGGCGTTCTCTCAGCACGATCTGAGGGTTGAGGAACTTGCGGACGTCATTGCGGTGGACTTCTCGAAAGATCTGCCATCATTTGATCCAAGTCTTCGTTTTTTTAGAGCAACAGATGTGCTCGAAATCTGCTGCGGCTTTGTCACGGAGGATGCGGATACGGGATTCATAACACTGGACCAGTCCGTCAAGGACTACCTTGTTTCGGACCGCATCAAAGGCGGAGCAGCATCTTCTTTTGGCATCGACGAGACGCTTGCCCAGAAAGTGATCGCTCAGACCTGCCTGGCCTACGTCCTGCATCTGGGGACCTTTCCGTCTATATATGGATCCGTCGTCCAGGCTTTCCCATTGGCTGCATATGCCGCCAGACATTGGATAACCCACATGCGGTTGAGCCGCGTGGATGACGGGCGTGTTTCACGGATGACAGATCGCCTGTTCTCACTCAAAGACAATGCCTTGATTAACTGGGTTCGCTTAGATGATCCAGATCAGCATCCCTCAAATCGCGACGAGAGTCACGCAAAGGCATTTGTTGATATTGCCGCACCTTTATATTATGCTTCATCGCACGGCTTGGAGGAGATGGTGAAGCGGCTTCTGGGAGGTGGAGCCAACGTGCGAGCGCCGGGAGGAAAGTACGGAAATGCCCTGCAAGCGGCATCGTACCATGGTCACGATGGAGTCGTCGACTCACTGCTCGACTACAGGGCATATGTACCCGCCCAAGGAGGAGAGTACGACAGTGCACTAATAGCTGCATCACGCGAGGGACATACTGGAGTCGTACAACTGCTCCTCCGCTACGGCGTAAATGCGAACGTCCAGGGAGTAAAGTATGGCAGTCCACTGCAAGCCGCAGCGTACGGTGGCGAAGTTAAGACCGTCCGGCTACTTATTAACTACAATGCCAATGTTCATGCCCAAGGAGGAGCGTACGGAAACGCATTACAGGCTGCATCATTCATGGGCCACGTCGAAGTCGTCCAGTTACTGCTGGACCGTGATGCCAATGTGAACGCCCAAGGAGGACAGTTCGGGAACGCCCTGAAAGCCGCCTCATACGCAGGCCACGAATCAATCGTCAGGTTGCTGCTCGAGAAGGGCGCAAATGTAAACGCGGTAGGGGAGCCTTATGATACGGCCCTTTCAGCCGCATGCGCTGGATGCCATGCCAAGATTGTTCAGTTACTGGTCCTGAAACGCGCAGACATGCAAGAGCAAGGAACGCGAGCATTGAGAATTGCGCGCAGGGCAAAGATAGGCTCTCGAATTGGACATGCGCACCACGAGATATCACAGGAAGATCGTGATGCTACGGTGCATTTATTGCTCGACGGCGGCGCAATTGCAGAGGACGAAGCCGAGGAGGACAACGAGGACACAGGCAGGGTGACTATCGAAGAAGTTGAAGAATAAAGGAGACTATCCGCCCAGCATTTGAGCCCTCCAGCACATACGCTCCCTCATAAGGGTTATGATAATATATAAACACTAAAATGTAAATTATATGCGGCACCAGTGGAACTATACATGCGATCCCTCGTGCCATCCTTTATCCCCCAATGGGTGCGGAGGTCGAACGATATCATACCGACCCCCACAGAGGGGCCCGCGACGATATCGGCAAATACATTCCAGAGTGTTCACTAGAGCCGTGTTCGATTTGGATCGACCTTTGTCCCATTAACGACCTTTCCGAGCCATACGGTCCGGAATACCCTCCAGATCCTCCCACTATATTCCTCAATCTCCGGTTAGATTCCAAGGAGGCGGCGAGTTCGGGAAGCTTTCTTAGAATCAACTAAGAGCATTTAAACGACTGCACTTATGCTCTTCCAAAATACTGTTTCCCTCAAAGTAAATCCGACCTAATGCTATTTTATCAAAGAGCCACATAGGTGATGCAGAGGTGTAGAAACTCGCGTGAAAGGCTCGAGCAAGGTAGAAGTTCAGTATGGTGCATAGGAACAGTGCCTTACTACACACCTCACGAGCCACTCGTCCCAGCTTTAGGTGCGAAAGTGCCGAGTGGCCCGTGCCAGATATGCGTAGCTATCGATACGGCCACATCGTATGAGCTATTTGCGACAGTGCAATGTAGCTATATTGGCGAAAAAAATATAAGACTTGCGGCGGTTGCGCCAAAGCTACTATTGATGGCTCGCCGTAGCTATTGCTGCAGGGCTGTGGTGTGAGCTATTAACAGGTATGCTGTAGAGCTATTTGTGCAAAATGAGCAATAGCTACCCTTGATTGGGTCAGTATAGCTACGTCACGAGAATTGTGGTGAGCTAATGGCAGTGTAGCTATTGGCCAGATATCTGCTGGCCCACACCGGCCTGGTAATAGCTCACATTAAGTAATGCGTAGTAGCTGCGATGCAGCAGGCTCAAGGGAGCTATCTGCGATGATGCGATGTAGCTGCTGGGCATAAATATGTTCTGATCCACGACAGCCTCGTAATAGCTCACATTGAGGAATGCATGATAGCTACGATGCAGCAGCTCAGGTGAGCTATCTGCGTTGATGCGATGTAGCTGCTGGGCATAAATATATTCTGACCCACGACAGCCTCGTAATAGCTCACATTGAGGAATGCATGATAGCTACGATGCAGCAGAGTCAAGTGAGCTATCTGCGATGAGGCGAGGTAGCTGCTCCCCAAAAATATATTCTGACCCACGACGGCCTCGTAATAGCTCACATTGGGAATGCATGATAGCTGCGATGCAATAAGCTCGTGTGAGCTATCTGCGATAATGCGGGGTAGCTGCTCGCCAAAATATATTCTGACCCACGACGGCTCCGTAATAGCTCACATTGAGAAATACACGATAGCTGCGATGCAGTAAGCTAAGGTGAGCTATTTGCGATGATGCGATGTAGCTGCTAGCTCACAATATATTCTGATCTACGACTACATCGTAATAGCTCACATTGAGTGATGCGTGGTAGCTGCGATACGATACGCTCAGGTGAGCTATCTGTGATAATGGGGGGTAGCTGCTCGCCAAATTATATTCTGACCCACGACTGCCTCGTAATAGCTCACATTGAGGAATACATGATAGCTACGATGCAGCAGAGTCAAGTGAGCTATCTGCGATGAAGCGAGGTAGCTGCTCCCCAAAAATATATTCTGACCCACGACAGACTCGTAATAGCTCACATTGAGTAGTTGGTAGTAGTTGCGATGCAGCAGGCTCAAGTGAGCTATCCGCGATGATGCAGGGTAGCTGCTCGCCAAAAAATATTCTGACCCACGACTGCCTCGTAATAGCTCACATTGAAGCATACTTGGACAACTTTGGGATTTGCTGATGTCTAATGGTTGAAGCAGCTGCATGTACAGCCATCTGCGAAAAGGGCCTGAAGTACCTGCCAGGACGCCATTGGCGATGTAAGGCATTTTGTAGATTTGACATATGATGTATTACCTAGTGAATCAGGGAATCACAGAAGCAATGCAGCATGCGACATGAGCGTAATCATTTGAGAACCAACTTTCACACATTTAAAGAAACACAAAGATCATTATTAATACAAGGAAAAACAAAAACACAAAACATAGACGTATACAAAAACAAATTAGGAAGCCGTGACACTCCTTGTCTGCCTCTTCTCTTCCTGTGCCACATAGGCACGATGACCAGCGTGCGTCAGCAATTCCTTCAACTCGGCTATCACGAAGTCCAAATCCTCTTGGTCGAGCTTAGATAGCATCATGAATGGAGGATCGGCGGAACCGCCAGCAGCGTTGGTCACCGCGGCAGATACATCCCGCAAGGCCAGACCAAAGGCAAGCACATAGGTGTGAGGGATCTTTTTGCCCGCACATACGGCTTTCGCCAATTCGGACATGGTGCTGATCGCAGTGCGCAGGGCCCCGGAAGATCGGTGGATTTGGCCCCCGGCGTAGTGTGTTGGCCTTACCCAGGTCAGAGAGGGCGGGATGCCTGCACTCCAAGGGCCCTGTTCCATTTTGCTCTGCGACCGGAATTGTTAATACTTGGGAAATAATACGACAGAAAAGCAATTACCTTGTTCGAATGCTCTACAGCATGCTGGTAAACCTCGAGAAGGCTGAGGGACTTGAAAAACTTCATCGCAGCAGCTTTCGCGCCGGTGACTGCCTCCAATGGAGATCCTGGTTCTCTATCCCCCACCAGAATATCTTGGCAAATCATGAGGCCGGTTTTGTCTGGGTCAACATTGTCTGGCAAGACCGGAGCTTCTTCATCTGCCACCTTCAGGACTTTGGCAGTGACCGTTAGGACCTCCTGCAGGAGATGCCCATAGTGGGCATCCGTGATGGCCGAGTGGGGGCGTTGTTGGTGACCGTTGGAACCTGATATTGTCAGCTCACGGAACAGAAGTGCCACGGCGAGAATGGTGGAATGGTGCAAACGCCCCGATGTCATTGGACCTTGCAGAAGGTCGCGGACCAGCTGCTGGAAAGCCTCAATATCCATGCGGTGGAACTCATCGGGCAATGCATTGAGCGGCATCCACCAACGAAGGAACCACGGAATCTCCACAAGGAATGAGCCCATAGCAATGTAGGCCTGAGGGGGTATAAGTCAGCGTTTGTAACATAGAACAAAATCAATAAAACAAACCCAATCTGCGCAAAGGAGCATGTCCTGGATTGAAGGCTCCACGGTCAACAGTTGGAGGAACCGAATCTGAGTTTGGGCCTGCAATGCTGCAGCAGGGGAACCGGCCTCCGGTTGCACCTGAGGATCTTCGCGACCAGGGATCCAAAACTCAGTTGGCTCGATACACTCGGTGTCATAGTGGGCCAAAATTCGCAGATCACGCGCCTGTTCCCCTGATAAGGCCACAAGCTTGAGCTCCATCGGGACTCCTGCCCGCCAGGCCGTCACATTGGCACTGCCCGATGATGCCGAGCCATTGTCCTTCGAAGCAGCAAGAGTGATGATAGGGGGGAGGCTTCCAGGCCTGGCGGGGGAAGATGCGGTGCGATTGGACACTGAAGAACTTGCAGAGGGGAACCTCTTTGGCCCTTGCGCTCGTTTCACTGCCATATGCGGTCTTCCCGTAGCCGAGTCCTTTGGCTTGACTTTACCAGCAGGAACCTTCGATGTACCTTGTACGGGCTCATCCCCCAGTGAAACCTCCGGCGGAGGGCTTGATGGATCTTCGGCAACCCCCTTTAGCACATCCGAGGAAGGTTGGCCCAACCCAGACTGCTTGGCATCAGCACGCTTTGAGAAACCAGTTGATAGCTGCATCTGCAAGGTGCGTTTGGATGGCAAAAGCTCCTCAGCACCTGAAGATGGAGCGATAGATGGTGGCTTGGGAGGAGCTGATGACGAAGGTTCCGGGGGAGCTGGTGACGACGGCTCCGCGGGAGCTGGCGACGACGGTTCCGTGGGAGCTGATGACGACGGCTTCGCGTGAGCTGGTGGCAACCGTTTCCCGCGAGCTGGTGGCGACGGCTCCAAAGTAGCTGATGATGACTCCTCCGGTGCAGCTGAAGGCAACCGCCTTGGTGCAGCCGGCGTAGGCTGCTTCGGAGGAGCCTTTGCCGACTTCGCCCTTGCAGCTGGGGCTGCTGACTTAGATGAACGCTCTGCCAACTTTTTCGGCGCAGCTGATGCGCGGGTAGTCTTGACAGTAACAACCTCTGAGGCTGAAGAGTCCTGGTCTTCGGTGTCTTCGTCATCTGAGTCTTTTGGTATGTTGCGAGATTCCTTGGCAATAGCGGCGAGATCCACATCATCGTCTGAGCCATCCGAAACCTTCTTCCCTTTGCCTTTGTCTGTCTTTGCCTTCTTCTTGGGAGGAGACTCGGCATCTGAGTTCTCGATGATCTCCTTGGACTTCACCTGCTTCGGACGGCGAGTACGTCTGGACTTTCGGGGAGCAGGAAGCTGCGTCGCTGAGCTACTAGCCACTGGAGGTCCGGGATCTGAGTCATCGTCGCTCTCATCCTCGTCGTCCCCCAGGGCCCCTGCCAGGGCTGCGGCAGCCGCCTTGGCCGCTTCCTTGCGACTAGCATTCTCGAGTACGTTGTCGTACCCGGTGGTCTTCCTGCGCGGACCTTTATCGATAGTGTCCTTGAAAAACTGGAACGGGAACGTGAAATCCTTGCCCACAGGATTCTTGTTTTGGGCCTTCACGACAGACTTCCAGGTCTTCACCATATCGTCATAGTTAATCCGGCTAGGATCTATCCATTTCACGTAGACTCCTTCCTCCAATGTCACCAGGCTGTCGGGATCCTTTTCCAACGCAGCCCAAGGAGCTCCCCCTACAGTCCGGTCCGTTTGGTAGTCTGAAGAAGAAGATATCGAAGTAAATAACGGTCATTCCAATGGTGGCAAATTTCACTCACACCACACTTTGGTGACATATTCCCTCCAAGCGGGACGCATCCGGCCGAGAGACCATGATGGAGAGTGCGTGGTCAGCATAGGAATGAGACTGACAGCATCGCTAGGGTCATCGGCATCATTGCCCTCACGGTCGAAAGGAATGTCATAAATGAGGTCTCCCAGCTTTGCTGCTGCGCCTGGGTCTTTGGCATCTGGCACTGAGAGCCATATGAGATTGACAAAATGATATAAATTAATATATAGAACTCACCGTATATGTCCGAAATCCAGTCCCCGAATCCACCATTCTCGAACCCAGAAGCTTTCCAGGCGGCTGATTTGGAAAATTTTCGGTGCGGTTTTGGAGGTGTTGATTCAAACCTAAGAAGTTGGCTTAAAACGGGAAATTGAAAACAAATTAAGCACTTACAAGGCCAGATGGACGTCACCCCGTCGGTCTGGAAACCCAACCTGAATGAATACCTGCGCATCATACTTGTGCTTAATCTCTCTCATGAAATTCTCCACCAGGTTTGCAATCTGGGATTCGTTATGGCTAACCAGTCATTAATGAGCTGATATAATGAGGTGTGTATGATAAAACTCACGTGCGCTTTTCATATTCGGTCAGAGCCTTCCCGGAATCCCATTTCTCCTTCATCCTGGCAACGCTGAGCCGCTCCTCCTTGGTCAATTTTGCCTCCACATTCTTCAGTGCCTGGTGGGCATAATGAAACTTCTTCCTCCCTCCAACTCCGGCCTCATCGCACAGCCTTTGGGTTTCGTCGCCAACCCTGTCTTCAAACAGGGTCTTGATTATTTCGAGCTCACTGTACTTGGCTCTGACTTTCTTGGGCTTGGGGGTCTTTTTGGCCGTCTTTCCTAGCTGCCCGGCCTTGGGTTGGGAAGACGTGTGATAGCTGGCCATACACTGAAGATATATTAGAAGGGGAACGGCAGGAAGATAGATATAATAAACACACCACTCGGAGATCCGTAGCAGGAAGATGGGCAGACACTCCGTGCGAGTCAGCCCACTCCCGCAATTCGTCTTTGCTCTGACGAAGAAAGGCTTGTTTATCTTCTTCGGTTTCAGCCTGGTTCCAATCTCGCTGCCGTGGCTCAAGGTAAGCCGCGAACGGTATGTGCCAGCCTTTAGGGACTTTCGGCATTGCGGGTTTGGCTTTGGACGAAGACGGGGCCATGAGGGGATGAGCAGATGATGAGCAGATGAGCAGATGATCCTCTGGCGCTGGCCTCACAGTAGCTGACGTGGCCCGATCGCAATAGGTGCGTGTGAAAAGTCCGGAATAGGAACTAAAAGTTCCTAATAGCTCATACGCTCATTCGCTGTAAGCTCATACGCTCATTCGCTGTAAGCTCATACGCTCAGTCGCTGTAAGCTCATGCGCTCGGCCGCTGTGAGCCCATGCGCTCGGCCGCTGTGAGCTCATGCATCCAGTTGCTGTGAGCTCATGCGCCCAGCCGCTGTGAGCTCATGTGTCCAGTGACTGTGAGCCCATGTGCTCGACTGTGAGCCCATGTGTTCGGCTGTGAACTTCAATAGTTGAATGGTACACGCGCTCATGCAGATAGTGGCTCAATGGTTGGGTTGTCCATAGCTAGACGGAGTTTTGGCACGCTGCATAGACCACTTGCCGATACACATTAGTCGATAAGGGAACAGATGAGCAGACAATGGTATTTGGGTGGACCTCACAGAGTAGCTGATGTGCCCTTTTCAGGCTTGCAATAGCTCATACGTGTTGTCGTTGCGAGCTCATGCGAACTTGCCGCGGAGAGGTCATGGGCCTGACCGCAGAGAGCTCATGCGCCTTGCCGCCGTGAGCTTCAATGGGTTAATTGTATATAGCCTGTTCCAGTAGACGGCATAAGTTGCCTTAGCAAATTGGCATAGCTTCGCCCATTAGACATCACGCGAAGGCTTACTTGAGGTCATAATACAGGCTAGTTCCCATGCAGACAGTATACAAATAAAACTACTCTACTACGGGACAATGCACATACAGAGAGACAGCGTGGAGGGGCCCTCCCCACACTGCTTCCGCATAGCACCGCCCGTTTACATCAATTGTAGTATACTAAGTGTCCGTGATGAAGTGCAAACGAAAATCAGAATGTAGCTAAGCCAAAAGCAGAATGCTGGGGGTCATATGAATCAGCGTCTGCCAAAATGAAGGATGCAAACTCACCAGAGCGCGCATGCAGGACCCGCCAAAGAAGATCACAGAATAGCATGGATATCCTAACACACAAGTCAGCCTTGGCCAAAGTGAAAGACACAAACGCACCGGATGACCTGGCTGGTAACCAATAAAGCATACGGAAGTTGGTGCGCAGGCCTAATCAATAAAAGGGTCAGGTCAAATCATGCATGTAATCATACCATACCGGAACCAAAACTGACAGCAGCCTGAGTGGCATGCATGATCAAGTGACCCCCCCAGTTCTCAAAGCTGACTGGTGAGTCTGCAACCTGGCACACGATCGAAAGGGTGACGACGAGCATAACGCGCCGCACGATCGACCCGGAAAATACCCCCAGAGCCCAACACATCATCTACCGTCCCTGCTCCCAGAAAGCTGTCGTATCAGATCACGCTCCAGCGCATTGCTGGAGTAAAACCAACAAACAGACACTAAAAGGAGCACTTTACCTTCGTAACAGCTATCTTGGCAGGGACAAACCAACAGGGAGGCCAACCCCTGAAGATGAGTCCCAGAGCTGCTCTACAAAGGAGTTGCCAGAGGGTATCCAACACGGTGCTAAAGGGGGACAATGATAAAGAATAATTCAAACGCGATGCAAAGGCCACGTAGGCAATGTCAAAATTCAAGCTCCGCACGGTGTTTGTGACTATTTGCCAGCGAGCCCGGATGTTGTACTCCAGTGGAGGAAACGTCCGATCATTGTGCTGGTAACTCTCTTTGTCCTCCCGCTGTGCGTCTGTGGTCCATCTGCCCCCTCCGCCCCTCATCCGTCAATCTGCACATGCCCCGAACGAAACAAACTGCGCAACGCAGTACAGGTGGTAACGCGCCCAGGAGGGAGCTTGCCAGCAAAGCTAAGGGGGCTGAACAGCCAACTGCCAAACGTGCTAAGACAAGGCCATCACCTTATTGCAAGCCAGGCCAATCGCTGGAGCCACTGGCGATCCCGTCGCTAGAGCTACAGACGATTCCTTCGTTAGAGCTACAGCCAATCCCACCGCTAGAGCTGCAACCAAAGCGATCATTGAGGCTGGCCAGAGAAGTGTCGAGGCGGACCGAGAGCCGTTTGAGCTCGCCCGGGCCATTATACCATCACGAAGTATGTACTTCCAGGCAACTCATACACCTCATGCTAACTATACATTTCTCATTCCAGACTTATTGCTGCGTGTGTTGCGATGGGTCTGCAACCCTGCTACTGTGCGACCTATGCACAAGGGTTGTATGTGCGAAGCACCTAGGGACGTTGCCCAATACACTGGACTTCGCCTCCCATGATTTCATATGCATGGCTTGTCATGTAGACAAGCTAGGCCATACCCCATATCGTGTAAGTCTCTCACGCCTTCCATGGTCGAAATCCCCCCTAAGCCTTTGTTTGACACAGGCCTTTTACGGGTTGGATTCCAATCGCAAGGACTTGCATTCATGGGTCCCTGCTCTTCCCACGCCCATTACTCTATCAGGAGAGTATTCGCTTGGCAGAAGAGCCCATGTTTCCAATACGTCAACCCTCATCTTGCATTTCTGCTTGGAAGGCCTGCAGAACCCGAGCTTGCCGCCGCACCTCCTGAATCTTTCCCTTCAGGAATACCTTACTCCACCCTTGCTCCGGCTGCTTGAACAGCGGTATGACTTCACCGAAGGCGTGGATGAGCACACTGCCAATGTTAAAGAATGGGTGCGGGATGTTTAGTATGTCCCGTCCAGCTACTCCGCGATGCCGCCGCCAACTCGTCTGACTGCCTCGCAATAGCTCATACGATCGAGTCGTCGTGTTTATCACGACTCATGCGCACGACATAACTGGGGATTTATACGGAGGCCCCGAGTTCAGCTCTGACCCCTACCAGGTGAGATGACTTTAACCCAAAAGTGTAGCCCCTTATTTAACACCCAAACTCAGGTCCTCAACGCATTGTTTCCGAGGTCACTCCGCAAAGCTTTCAA
>KV417750.1:47183-91150 GCA_001630335.1 Athelia psychrophila
GCAATCACGAATTGTCTGTCCAGCCCATGGACGGGTTCAAACCATTTGGCAATCAGCAGGATGGAGCTAGATGGATGGTCAAGACCGACAACAGCGTTATTCTGGAGCTTGGGCATGACCTCACTTCGTCGTGAGCGCCATCCTTCCTTCGTCGTGAGCTTGCCCGTAGGATCGTTATGAGCTATCTCGTAGGACCGTCGCGAGCTTTACCCGTAGTGCTGTGACGGGCTCAGGCTTAGTTTTGCCGTGGGCTTGGGCTGCAGCTCAGATAGCAGCTTTTTGTCTCAATAATTTTGAATTACATACTTTTACAATGCTATTTTTGATTTCTTGCGCGTTGCCATCTCTGGGGAGTTGAGACAGAATTTGAGAGCTCCCTTAATGACCTCCCCATTTTCGACCACATTTAGATTGCCTCTCCATCCTCTAGAGACCGTCGGTGCGGGCTCAATGCGGGGCCTAGGCGCCCACATGGCACTATGTCAGATTCTTATTTCCTTCGCAGAGCAGCGGGCTCTAGCAAACAGCTTTAGTGCGATCCTTTGCATGGTATATATATTGCGTATAGCTTTCAACGATCCAAATTCAATTATGCAGATCGAGTCAATATTGGACCAGATATACAGCATTGGTTCGCGATAAGCCCCGTTAGCTGTTTATCTCTAGCCTTCGCTTTTTTTGCTATATGAATGCATCTGGGCACATTTTGATAGATCAGACCCTGTATTACATTTGTGTAGTGTGCAATCTGCACCGTACTGATGCTCGCATTTAGAGATCGGTAATGTGGGAGGCTCTCAGTGTCCCAAGGTGGATTGCCCGTGTATCAAACTTGAAACTCTGCTGACATTCTGATCATTTTTGGTATACTTCGTGCCAACCTATCGAAATTTATTCAACTGAAATTCTGTCTTTTAGAATCGATGTAAGAGCATTACTCCGAGCTATTCCACGTCTCAGATTCATTTTATATGCTACTATACCTTGGTCAGGCCTTGATATATGAGTATTTCTGCGTTATCGCCTGGTTGTTGTTTTGCGATGCTGTAAGGGCGTCAGACGGTTGTATTTCTGCAAAGATTATTTGCTAAATAACTGTTAAATAATTCTTTGACAGATGAACAGACTCTATGACAAACCACTATGGGGCGTTTTTGTCAAACAAGAATCACTTGATGTCACTGGCTTCGAGATTCAACAGGACATGGGCATAATGCATTAATCCCTCTGTTAATACATATCTAGCCGGGGATTATATGTATACTTTCAGGCCTGGCTGGCCTACAGGCTTTCAATGCCATTGAGGAATGGGGAGTGTTGCTTGAGTGTTGCAAGGACAAGATGAGTGGCTGTGACGGCCTCCTATTCAGGGTTTGGCGTGGCAATGTCAGGTGACTAATGACATCTTTGTTCGGCCCGATCCCTTGGCATGGCAACGTCAGCTTGGACATGCATCTTCTTTCTTCCCACCTCTTTTTTTAGTAGCCAGCCATGCCAAAACGAAAGCGGCCCCGCAATGATTCCCCTTCCAAGCCGGCTGTAGCACCTACTTGTGCTACACTCTCTGAGTTCATGAACCAATTGGTATCGGCTACTCTCGTCGCCCATAGGCCATGCAGCCTGAAAAGCAAATCATATGATCACCGATCGATGATCGCGACTAGGTGCGCACTTCTCATATTGGACGTGAAGTTACTGATCAAGAGCTAGGGTGAAGCTACGGTGTAGCTACCACGAGTCTATCGCGGAAGTTGAAGCACTCACCCCGGATCAGCTAGAGCGCGTTCACGGTGTAGAGTTTCAACACGCGGCACTGACATTAGCTTTGGCGATTACCAATGGCTGTAAAGAATTCTTGTGTTGTGTAGAAAGGATAAAGTGCTGATACTCCCCACAGTGATCGCTAACTTCGACATTGACCGACTTGGTGACAAAGTCAAGAACTCCCGCATCAAAGATGGCGAGGTGGATAACCCGTCCAATGACAACCTGGCCAAATTCTTCCCTCCAACCACACTTGGTGTAATTGAGTACCCTTCAACTGTGGTTGATGAGCATGGCAGGATAATTCTTTGGTATCTGCCTGACATTCTGGCTCCATTTCGAGTGGTATGATAAGACCCTGCTCTTCCCTCACCCTGGCTAACTCTTCTGCAGGAGGCTTTCAACAATGCTGTGACAGGTTTGCGGGAGCACCTCAGGGCTAGCATGCCGGAACCATCCACAAATGGTAAACGTTGCCCCTGGAGGTTTAATAACTTCCATCCCCCAGCTGGAGGCGGTCAGTTTGGATCTGGATGCCTCAACCTCAGCCCAGGGTGGTTCCAACAGGGCCACGAGGTTCGTTTGCTTGGTTAAATCTTCAGTTCTACAACGCTCAACCTTTTTTTGTCAGAGGATTATTGATGACCTTCATGTATCGCAAGATATGCATAAAAGGGGTGTTCCCTCATTCATAACGGAGACCGGTCCCATGGAGCTCCTGGCCAATGCGGTCACCTCAGTGATAAATCCTCAATTATATTTAGCCGGCTTGCAGGCCGCAAATGCAGTACAAACCCTCCAACCGACCGTGCTATGGGCATCAGTTTGGTCAGGCATCGCCCTCATTGTGAACAGGGAAACACCATGCCACCGGGACACCGGGGGTTCTGTTTCAATGTACGACCTATTGGTCTCTGCAGGAACACATCAGGCATGCCATATTGATATCCACGAGCTTGGGGCGGAATTCCTCTACCTACCAGGTACAATGTTAGCCCTTTCGGGAAAAGCACTGAGCCACGGGGTCAAGACATGGGGCGGTGGAGAGCGAATCTGCGCTGCGCACTTTATGAAAGATGGAGTGCATAATCGTGTAGGTCAGGCAAGACCTGGATGGCCTATACTGGATGATTACCTATGATTGTTTCGTTTCCGTTCTACTCCAGTTCCTGGCCTTCCAAATAAATTCTTACATTAGCTGTTATTAGATATCACCTGCTGTTTACAGCTCAATGATTTGTATGGTGTGGGCCAGACTGAAAGCTCGTGCCAGCTGATCATGTGCTAGCTAGTCACGGGAGGGCCGTGCCAGCTAATCACGAGCAGCTCGTGCCAGCTGAGCACGGGAAGCTGGTGCCAGCTGATCACAGAATGCCTGTGCCAGCTAATCACGAGCGGCTCGTGCCAGCTGATCACGGGAGGCTTGTGCCAGCTGACCACTGCAAGCTCGTGCCAGCTTATTACGTGAAGCTCGTGCCAGCTGATTCAGATATGCACGTGCCAGCTGATTGCAGCAAGGCAGTGCTGGGCTCGGCTGATCTCGGGCCATTCGAGTAAGAGGCAGGTAAATTTTCCTTTTCTCCTCCGCTCATCCAGGCTGTATCACAATGAAGAAATTGAGGGGTGGCCACATTGTATTAGCTGCCGTCCCTAGTGCACAAAAAAAGACCAAGGCCACAGTTATTTCCTTCAAAAAAGTTACACGATCAGGAAGAAGGCCCACCTTTCGAATGCAAAAAGAGTCTGCCTCTGATCAGCATGCTACTCCCACTCCACCTCCCGATCGCTTACCCCCCGACGCGGACTTCTTCAGGCTATACCGGGATGAAATAGAGGAGTCGAAAGAGGATTTCAGAGAGGCCTTCTGGGAAGATGAAGATGTAAAGTTGCCACGCCGAGCCACGGTGAGCAACTGCATCTTATTTGAATTGACTCTCAATGGAGCTCAACATTGGGTCAGACTACACATGATCACCTTCTGGAGTGGAAGCAGACATACCGAGACCTTTACATCCCAGCATACCTTGAACAGGCTGGTCGTCGTAACACCAAATGTGTTGGATCTTCATGCACAGGCACAGGAGATGCCACCATCCGGTGTATTGACTGTTTTGGTCGATTCTCCTTTTGCCAGGAATGCATGCTGGAAAGACATCAAAATTTACCTTGCCATCGGCTGGAGAAATGGAATGGAGTCTGCTTCACTCAGACAACATTGTTGGCAGAAGGTTACCTTTTACATATCGGGCATGGTGGCCAGGCTTGTCCAAATGCTGAGAGCAGCGAGGGGGTTCATTCTGGAGAGGGAGACGAATTGAAATACTCCAATGCAGTGACTCTTGTGGCAGTGAGCGGCTTCTTCAAGCACAAGGTGGCTTGGTGTGGCTGTCAGGTAGAGGGAAGGAGACTTTCTTCAGCTATGCAGCTGTTCAGGGAAGGATTGTTCCCTGCCACCCAAACAAAGCCCGAAACAGCTTTCACATTTGACCTCCTTGATTACTTTTGGGTCGATATGATGGAGTGCAAGACTGCCAATCAGTCATTTGTGAGAAAGTTGGGACGGATCACAAATCCTGATTTTCCTGAGGACAGCCCGGTACGAAGCCATACTGCTCGAATCTTTACAACATTGACACCCTCGCAGCAACTGTACAACCAGCTTATGTACTGCAGCAGATCATACAGGGACCTGGTGACAAGAGTAACCTTTGGTTATGGCCACGACTTAGCCAAGGAGCCCGGAGTTGGCTCCTTAGCTTTGTTCTGTCCTGCCTGCCCTCAACCAGGCTTCAATCTGCCAGATAATTGGGAGGATGATCCAGCACAGTAAGTGTCTATTCATGTGATAGGATTCTACCCATGTGCGCGAAATAGCTATGTCGATACCATGCGCCAGCTATGCAGCCCCAATGGCCCGTAGTAGCTCTACTACACAGGTCGGGGGTAGCTCGGCCACGATCGCTCGTAGTAGCTCAGGCACATGGCCAGTAGTAGCTCTGGCACGCTGGCTTGTAGTAGCTTGGGCACGCTGGCTTGTAGTAGCTCGGGCACGCTGGCTCGTAGTAGCTTGGCCATGCTGGCTTGTAGTAGCTGCAGCCAGTGTGTTGAAGTGGACAGATTGATGCAATGGCAGAGCTGTCCTGCCATGACTGGATGGTTATCCCGATGGGGTTGGGATAGCCGTAATATTCAACCGCAAAGGCTACCAACTGATTACAATTCCAGATTTGCATATAAGAGGCAGATCGTGAATGATGGCAATTTCAAGGCCCAAAATTCGCACTCAGCTCGGCCGGACCTGGATGTCTGCCTATATGACGGTGAAGGGTACATGGTGGCGGAACAACCCTACCAGGAATACCTATCAAAGGTCCCAAGCAAAAAGGAGGTCAGTATCATCATGCTTTTGCTTTTGTGGCTCCCCATATCCTGAGGCTTGTTGGCAACCTAGAAATCGACATGCAGAAACCACAAAGCTCAGAACTCGGCTGAGAGGAACCCAAGAAATCTCAAAGCATCTGGGATTGCTGCCTGTGCATGTGCTCGCCATGGCTGTTTTGTACCAAACTCTGTGGTTGATTTCCAAGTAGGAGAACAGTGAGCTGCCATTATTTTGTGACTTTTTTGTTGGATGGCTCATATCAGTTACCTCGAAGACAGAGGAATGTGGATTATTCAAAAACACGTGCCCTGTCCTACAGGACCTCAGGACTGCCAGGTGCATTGGATATATATGATATCAACTGCCAATATTGCAAGAACTTCTGGGACCGTGTTGAAAAGAGGCCTGCAGAACTTGGCTTGCCCGACAACATCAATCCGGATACCTTAATATTTGCAGTTGGCTCCTTTCACCTGTCAGCTCATGTCCCTGAATGCTTCGCACAGTACAGTCTGCATTTCGTCAAAGAAATTGGCAACATTGATGGTGAAATCCTCGAGACTCTATGGGCTGCATTCAATAACATATCTCCCATGTGCCGCTCGATGACTGGATCCCAAAGGAGAGAGATTTACGATGATTTCATGCGGGATTCCAACTGGAAGAAAATGGTCAACATTGGTCTGTGCACCTCTTGTTCCATTAGCCCAAGCAATTAATGGATAACCTCACTTTTATGCAGTCCAAACACTGAACAAGAAGCTTAAACGGGCTCAAAAAGCCCTGGAGGAGACTGGGGAGGCATTCGAAAGGCTGAATGAGGGACTCGATGGTGTGCTTATTGCGAAGTGGGAGAAGGCAGAAAAGAAAGCCATGGACAAGAGAGGGAAACATTTGAAGTACTATGATGTTGGTCATGTCAAAAGTATGTGGCCTGCCTTTTGGATCATTCATTTGACTCAGATGATTCTCTTGATCAATAGCTGCAACCATGGACGAGATCCAGATGCAACTATTAGATGGGCCAAAAACGAAATACCTTGAGGAGGGTAGTGTATCTTGGCTGGCTTCTGCAATAGCTATTGAAGCAGAACAGTAAGCATAAATTTGGGCAAACCTACTCATTCAGAACTAAAATGGCTCTTTTTGGCAGAGACAAGCTTGGAACTGACATAAGACGGCTCTTGGGCACTCATGCCACTATCCCCACAAAGACGGCTTTTGCTCATAGGGAGTCTAGGCTGAGAGGCAAAATTCGGAGATTTCAGGACCAGTCTTTAAGAATGCTTGGAGTTGATGATGAACAAGAAGTGGTGTTGAGGCTGGCTGAAGAGGATTTGGCAAAAACTAATCTTGACCTTGACGAGGAAGGGTGGGGACAGCTTGTAGATGTTGAGCTGGCCTCTGATGCACAGGGCACAGGAGAAATGCTGGATGATGACGAGGACACAGATGAAGAAGAGCCACTCGAGAATGAGGTTAGGCCTGATATGTCTGTGCTACTAATGCCTTCCACCATCTCGCCTCTGGTGGTTGCACGGTTGAACATATCCCATCTGATGGCAGCGGAGCTGGAACTGCGGAAGGGTCAAGCCAATGATAGTCTGGATGGTTTAATGCTGGCCCTCTGTACACAAGGACTGCTCCTTCGGACAACTGTCCGAAATGCTGAGGGCACAAAGACAAAGACCAGGGCTTTCAACGAGGTGACCAAGGTCCGACGGGAGGTCGAGGCTAATGTACGGTCCTATAGGCGTGCTCGGAAAGCGATTCTTGCACTGTCCACAGACCCAGAACTCCCAAAGAAGTACAGGCCTATTGGCAAAGGGGATCTCAAGACAGCAGATGTGACAGATGAAAGGCGCCTAGGCCAAAGTACAGACAATTTGGCATGGTTTTGGAGCCTAGGAGCTGACAAGGCAGGAAAGCATGAATGGACTGAGGAATGTGAGTTTGCTATTTTTTATTGTGTGAGCTGAGCCAATCCTAATACTTTGATGGCCAGTTTACAGAGTCAGCTGGCTGAGAGCCAAAGCTCGAACATCCAGATGGTGGGAGGAAGGGGTCATTGTTTCTCATGAGATGCTCTTTGTGATTCTGTTTCATGTCCGAGAAGCTGAGGTATGGAAAGAAAGGGCCAGCTCAAGTGGCAATTTAGAGGGCAGGAGAGCATTTGCTCATAGAATGATGCTGATGGCAGAAAGAAGAGCAGATGATGCCCGCAAGGGATTTGCTGGGAAGGTGGTTGATACAGATTGGAAGTGACTGGTGTACATGGAATAGCTATTGCTTGCCCTGTGAGCCGTACCCTGTGAGCCATACTAGCTATCACGGAATCTTGTCTTGGCCTATAGCTCGTACCAGCTATTGCCCAGACACCGTCTCAGCTAGTCCTCTTATGTCGTACTAGCTATTCCATCAGACGAATTGGCTGAGCTACATCAGGGATATGCTCATACAGCTCCATCCACCGGGCATGGCATTCTGGTGAGAGTGTTCATCACTTACCTCTGTGGATGTTTGGACCCGTTCTCTAACCCAGTCCTGTCACAGTAGCTACCATTCCACAAATATACCATGGAAGCTAACATTTCGATGTTAGGGGAATTATTGTCATTCACCTGATAGGTATCACTAAGAGTTATTCATTTGCTATGAGGCTATCAAGTACCAAAATTGTATAGCAAAGGCTACATGCAATATTTGATGTCAGCTATTCTGAAGGTGTTGTAGATGAAAAGACTGGTTGTCTGGCCAGCAGCGACATAGCACCATCACCGATAGCTCACAGAAGCCTTCTGTGGTGGTAGCCACAGTAAAGTACTCGATTTCGGCTATTGCGAAGCTGCCGCAGATGAAATTTGTCTTGCCAGCAGCTGCATATCATGCCATATTTGATAGCTCAAACAAGAAATTCGGGGTTGTAGCTGTCGCGAGACCCTCGATGACAGCTACTGTGAGGCAACACCATGTTGTTCATAGACCATTCACCAATGAGAGAGGGTGTCTTAGCCACAATCAAATTCCTTTCAGGCTCCCTGTTGAATACCCCTTGCATGCAAGATACAATGTCAGGTATTACCAGTCTGTAGGGATGTAAAAAAAGTTCTTCCCATCCACCCCCCTAATCCTAATACCACGGACATCCAATGTGAGCTCTTACGCGGCTGCTGTGACAGCTATATTCCACCGTCACCGAGAGGTCACACAACAATTGCCTCGTTGGCTACAACGGGTCATCCAATGGTAGCTATGACGAGCGTGCGCCAATCAGCAAATATTTCTGACAGCTAGCTACATCGTGCCATGGCAGATAGCTGACACAAAGTCTGCGTTGCTATAGCTACACGCAAATGCCAGCCGCTAGCTATTACGAGCTTGGCGTAGAGCACAGAATATCTCCACCCAGCAGCTACATCGACCAGTCATTGATAGCTCACACGACACATATTGTCTTAGCTACAGTGCATTGTTCAACGGTAGCTACTACGAGATCGCGCCAATCAGTACATATTTCTGGCAACTAGCTACATTGTGCCATCGCAGATAGCTGGCACAGGGTGTTCGTTGCCATAGCTACATTATGTCATCGCAGATAGCTGACACAAGGCCTTAGTTGCCATAGCTACATCGAAGCGCCAGGCCCCAGCTATTACGGGCTAGGCGTGGCGCACAGAATATCTCTGGCCTGCAGCTCCACAGTGATAGATGCATGGCAGCTCGCCTGCTCATATATGTTGGTATCTTTTGTATTTTGTTAGTTACCCATAGCTGCAAGTTTCATCTATTACCAGGTGGTCGCACATTGTACAAGAGTTTTGTTACCATAGCTACATAATACACCTGAAGCTAGCTACTACCAGATTGTCCCACATGCCAACAAACTCTGCAGTAGCTACATGATAAAATTGCTGACAGCTCAAACAATGCTCTTTTATGTAAATTCAATGATAGTGATTACCAGGCTATCATATGTCACATATTCTTAAAAAAATCTACACATTAGCCACACTACACCCTCGGTGATAGCTCATATGATGGGCTTGTACCTGTAGCTGTCATATACACAATGATACCTTTTACCAGGTGGTCGCATATCCTGAAAAATTCTGCTCAGTAGCTACCCCTACACTTTCGCAGCTAGCTTATACGAAGGGTATGTATGCCTAGCTATGCTATATACTCAGTGATAGCTATTGCCAAATGGTCGTATGTCCTAAAAAAATCTGCCCAGCATAGCTCACTCCAATTTCTGTGCTATAGCTATAATGACATATTAGAGGGTAGCTATTGTGTTTCTACGCATATAGCCCTATATCATCACTGTCAATAGCTCAGACCATTGCATTGCGGCAATAGCTATGTCGAGCATACAACAGTAGCTTTTGCGACATATCCGCAAGTCTGATGTTTTTTTTGGCGATGAAGCTACATCACACCATCGCAAATAGCTCACACCATTCCATCGCGCCAATAGCTATGTGGAGCATTCAACAGTAGCTTTTGCAGCGTATCCGCAAGTCTGATATTTTTTTCTGCGATCAAGCTACATCGCACCATCGCAAATAGCTCACACCATTCTGTCGCAACAATAGCTATGTCGAGCATTCAACAGTAGCTTCTGCGATATTGCCGCAAATCTGATATTTTTTTGGCGATGAAGCTACATCGCACCATCGCAAATAGCTCACACCATTCCATCGCGCCAATAGCTATGTCGAGCATTCACCAGTAGCTTCTGCGACGATGCCGCAAGTCTGATTTTTTTTTGGGCAATGTAGCTACATCGCTCCATCGCAAATAGCTCATACGGTGCAGCCGTATCAATAGCTACGCATATCTGGCACGGGCCACTCGGCACTTTCGCACCTAAAGCTGGGACGAGTGGCTCGTGAGGTGTGTAGTAGAGGTGTGATAGGAACATGTGCTGGGCTGTTGGTTGATGCTACCTCACGGTCGTGTGCCCAGCTCACAGACCCATCAATGCGTCTGGACAATGCCCCGCCATCCATTCCTGATCCCGAGGTATGAAATTCAGCTTGAATTGCAGACCACAGATTCCAAGCTACAGGGAAAGCGCGGTGAGCCTACATCTAGTCTCTCCTAGAAACACTACATGACTCTTACCCCGTTGTCTGTATTTTGTTTGTAAGCTCTGTATTTCGTTGGTGGGTCCAAAGGTGAGCTATGAGCACGAGTACTGCGAATTGCAGAAATGGGCTTTCGAATCGGATATCCGTACGAGATATTACAGGAAGATCGTGATGAGACCGTGCGGGCACTGTTCGAGAACGGGGAAGTTGCATGGGGAAGGGGGCAGCAGCAGCGAAGCCGAGGATTCAGGAAGGCAAAGGAAGGCAAATAAGACACTGGAAGGGAGAGTTCTGAAGAAGACGACGAGGATAATGGTTGATACACTGTAGAGGAAGAATGAACTCCCGAAGATGAACTATAGGGTAGATGCCATAGCGATTGCGCGCGTAGATGACTATGCAAATGTTATTGATGATTCTAGATGCTTTCGATGCAATTGCGCAAGCGAGACAGGACTGAGTGTACACGTGTGGCGGCGAAAATTCACTAAAGCAAATTAGAGTTGATCATGAACCATGTGCTGGGTTCGAGTTGAGCTCGGCGACACGGGATCAATAGGGATGGGCACCGTACCCGTATACGGGTACGACCGTACTTCATACGGGTGCAGGACGGTGACGACCAGTATTCAATACGGCCGTATACTGGGATACTTTAGGCTCGAACGGGACGGGTACGGGTGGCTGTACGGCCGTCAACGGTCAGTACGACCGTAATTATAGCTAAAATTCAAAATATATTACTAGACGTCCCTAGAGCATCCATATGGGTAGTATCAATATCCTAAGAGCCATCTATGACCTTGACCACGGATAATTACATTCGGAAATCTCACAAGACCATCCTGACGCGAGTTGCCACATGGCTTTCGGCATCGGACCTTTTTCCCGGTGCGCCACAACACCGCCGACCTGCAGTAAATCCGCTCGATCTCAACAATGGCGCAATTAAGGGACATTATGATGACATAATAATTGAATATGAAGTACTTAGAAGCTAACCGTATGGCATACAGGGACTGCGCGGCGTAATCGGGGGCTCGTTTGCCCGTACAACCGTATGGTGCCCGTATACGGCCGTATAATGTACGGGTTATACGGTGCCTCCAAAACCCGTCAACGGATACGGGCAAAATTTTCTTAAGCTGCCGCCGGGACGGGTACGGACCCGTATTGACGGACCCGTCTATACGACTTAGACGGGTTACGGTGCCCATCCCTAGGGATCAATGCGGTCATGAGCGTTAACACTCACTTTCCCCCATCTTCCTTGCACACAACAATCCTGAAGTGCTGCTCTGCGTCTCGGGTGGACAGCAAATGAGTCTCTCGGATCCGCTTACAATCAAGCTCGTTATCGTTGGCGATTCCGGTTGTGGAAAAACCAGTCTTCGGGGCCAGGTCAGTCGGAATCTCTATCTATGGACCTGGGGTGTATGGGGAACTGCAGCAAGCAAGTGGAAAGCTTTTGTGGAACTATTCGTGTTTCCTGTTGGCATTCATGTTATCCAGTCAAATGCATCATCATCTTGTTCTTCTGTCGCACAGCCAGAATCTTGCGCTAACTTTGTGCTTTCCGCAGTACATCGCGGGTCGCTTCTCAACTGGCTACCGGGCCACTATTGGCGCGGATTTTATCACCAAGTCTCTCCCAAACCCCCTCGATCCCGAGAACAGAACGGGCGTAGTGCTCCAGATATGGGTGCGTTCATTCGCGCATTTTCACTCATTGCATGGCCTGACTGTACTGGAAGATAGGACACTGCTGGCCAAGAGCGCTTCTCAAGCCTTTCATCGGCATTCTTCCGTGGAGCTGCAAGTCATGCTATTTTGCTTTGGACTGTTCGCTAAATCATCTGCGGTTTACAGGATGCCGTGATACTAATGTACGATGTCTCCTCTCCGAAATCCCTTCAGTCGCTCTAGAGATGGTGGAACGAATTCCGGGAGCGGGCGCCAGTGCGAGAAGGGGAGGAGGAGGACTTTTGCTGCGTGGTGGTGGGAAACAAGGTTGATGTCGGGACTGTCACCCCCAATGGTGGTGACCGTACACAAGCGGCGGCCACCACACGCCCTCCTCCCTGTCCCCGCCGTCTCGTGGCCGCGCGCACTTCCCAGCCCCACGACGAGCTCGCTCCCGCTCATCGACGCGCAACGGCTACAGCGTGGGCACGAAGAACAGCTTATCGAGCGTGGTGACGCGCGAGAGCATATACCACACGCCTGCGTCCTCCTTCCACGAGAGCGCGCGGTCGAGCCCAATACCGTTTCCGCGCGATGGAGTGCCCCGCAGGACAGACTGGGCGTGGGCATGTGGGGAGGCAGCGGGAGGGTGTGAGGAGCACGAGGACGAGTAGCACCCATTCGAGCTCTGCGTTGGCAACCACCCAGGCGCTGTTTTTGCGCACCTCCACCTCGGGAACGGCGCCGACAGCAATGGAACCCAACAGTCATGCTGCGGGCGCACCTTCACCAACGCTTCCCCTGGCTGAGCGACGCCCGAAACTGTGCTTCACGTCTGCAAGGCGGGTGAAGGTGTGGCAGACGTCCTCGCGTATGTCGCGCGACGCGTGGTTGTGAAATGGGAGTGGGAGCAACGACAGCGTGACGAGGATGGCTGGGTAGACGGTGATGGCAAAGATATGATCCGGATTGATACTTATGCGTGACCGGGAGAGACGAGGACTACGAGAGGGCGTTGCACTTCATGACGATTGGTGTCGGCGACACCTGAGGCCTGAGGCCTGAGTCCTGTGCCCACGGCCAACTTGGCAACTTATTTATTACTGCATGTCCAGGCAAGACTCGTTCACGAACCGCTCTTTTGACTACATGGCTTATAAATATGCATACGTTCAATTGGCTGAGTCTATAACCCGAGTGAAACACGACGACGACCTCCGGAGGCCATCCCTGGAAGATCAGGACGTGTGGCAGTGGGAATATTCGATGCAGATCCATCACCAAGTGCCCGCCGGGTGCAGATGAGCGTGCTGAGTGCATTATCATTATCATTATGGACTTTCCTGCCACGCGCCCCTCACCTGCATTGCGGAGATATAGGTTCTACTTATCTAGTAGATAGTAGTGGATCGAGGGCACGACAGTTGGTGGCTAGGATGTCCATGTATAAGCACGCAGGCGGCAGGACACACGACTGCCCAGTTTCTGAAAGGAGAGCCTGTGAGAGAGGTGCAATTGGGTAATCCAGATGATGGGTGCATCGTGCCAGACAAACGGAGCGATGGGCCGGGTCCAAGCACCAGGTGCACAGGTCGATCTGTGCCTAGCACAGATATTGAAAAGATTTGAGAAAAAATTTAATGTCGTGTAGCGCGTCTGCAAAGGGTACAGATACGGGTTTAAATGTAAAATCTGATTCACAATCTGCCGCGTGCACAGACTGCGACAACGACTTATTGTCTTTTGAGCCAAAATATTTTGATCACTTTTGTTTTGTCTGTCGCATGTCAAGATCAATTCGCCCACTTTGAATCGGATGCTGTGTCTGTAGGCATTCAAGACAATTGTAAGTATGTTATGTCTGTAATTAGCACAGATTTGGTAAAAGATTCTATATTTGTCCACGTCACAGACACCGTATCTGATGGCCGTTCAGACGAGTGTTCAGATTTTAAGCCGTTTCGCAAATCTGCCATAGCAACAGACAAAGCAATCTACTTAGAATCTGCAGCCCGTGCAGACCCATCACCCCGATCATCGCCCCGATAGGTGGGCCACTCATCGCCCCGCTGAGTCGGTGAGGCGGGTGATGGGGCTGGCTTCCCGATGGCAAATGGACATTGTAATTGAGACTGTTGCGGATGCCTTTTCAGGGTGAAAGATAACGTAGATGTATTGATGTTCGTATTGAGCTACATATACGGATAGAGTCTGTGATCATGTTGAATAATGGTTGGGAGAAGTTGTACTTTGGACCCGCGTGCTGGAAGAAAAGGTGTTATGAGCAAGAAGAATGGGAAGGTTGGAAACATGGGATGGACGAACCACATGGTGTGTCTCGTGGTACTCAGACAGAGCGCACTGTTAATGTAGGAATGTCAATTGGGTCCTCCGCCGCCACTGAGAGCTGAGTGCCTTCGTTAAGTTTCTTCCACCAATCATCAGCATACCAATTTCTTGGAAGGGACTGGGAAGCCGGTACGCTGCTATCCAGACATACGCCATTCGACCTCAGTAAACCGGCGTTGCCTCTCTGATGTTGTATCTTAACAAGAAGTTCATCGTTGATGGCATGCTCGTACGAGTCCAAGGCAACCCAGAGATTGGTAATTGTTGGGTTTAACCACAGATGTTTCAAGCGTCGTATTTCCTTAATCCTGTGTGGTGGCGAGGCGTCTGTTTCGTCACCGCTCATCCCTTGTATCCCTATAGTGGTCAACACCTTCTCGATGTTACCCCAGACGGTGGGATCACGATGTCTGTTTTCATCAATCATCCTTCGTTGCCGCTTGTACATCTGCGGGAAAAGTCACGTCGACTGTTTCAGCTCTATCATAATTGACGTGAAGCAATAACTTACTGTGTTTCGCCGTGTTGTCCGCCTGTCCTGCGTTTTTGCCTCCTCTTGGTGTACCTTCAGGTTCTCGGCACCTTGTTCAGCAGCTCGCCGCACATCGCGGCCAATCTTATTGAGTTTGGCCTTTATGCACTTCTGAACCAAATGGTGAGTGAGGTTAAGGGTCATCTTGCTGAACTGCGCCACAGTGGTGCGATCTTCCCGCAGCTCCAACAAACAGATTTGCGCCAATAAGGAAATCGCCTCTGTATTCCACGAATGAACGTGAAGTCCACCAGTCCAGTCTATTTGTATCGGGCGGGTAGGACCTTGGGTGCCGTTCTGAAGAAAGGTGGCCATTACATCCGGGGCAACAGAAATGCAACGAGGCTTCTCGCCCGCCTTTGCTAACAAGCCTTTGCTTCGAAGGCAATCCCAAATGATACACTGTGTATTTTGTGAGCCACCGCAGGCAAATACAGACAAAGAGGACTTACATGAAAGCTGGTGGGCAATTTTTCTTTGACTGAGTCCTCCTCCGAAGAGCTCCCGTCCCCTTCATCGTCAGCGTCATCTGTGTTAGGCTTCTAGCTCGCAAGCGACTTTGATTGAGGTTTTGGCCATTTGCTGTGTTGCGCTGATGAAGACAGAAGCTGGAGGTGTTGCACGTCACGTTGTATTTCTTTTTGGCTGAGAACGAGCATCTCTTGCTGCTCTACAATACGGGTTTGCAGACATTGTCTGCGTCTGCTGTAGAACAAGCAACCCAACATACAAGCAACCCAATGTTAACCTCGTGATGTTCACCATCTACATCCATGTGATTCGTATTCATATCTCTATGTTGGGTGCCCGACGGCTGAAATGATTGCAGATGAGGCGGACGTGGGAAAGTTGGGGGTGAAATGGGCCGGTGAGTAGCTGGGGCGGGAGTTGCTGGAGTAGCCGAAACGGGAGCCGCTGATGGAGTAGCTGAGGCGGGAGTTACTGGAGTAGCCGAAATGGGAAGCGCTGATGGAGTGGCCCAGGCGGGAGTTGCTGGAGTAGTTGAAGCGGGAGCCGCTGATGGAATAGCTGAGGCGGGAGTTGCTAGAGTAGCCGAAACGGGAGCCGCTGATGGAGTAGCTGAGGCGGGAGTTGCTGGAGTAGTAGAAACGGGAGCCGCTGATGGGGTAACCAAGGCGGGAATTGATGAAGTAAAAGTGGAATTTGTTGGAATAGAGGCGGTCTCGCGAGGATCTGCTGCTGTAGAATTCACGGTGTGTGCTGCTGAAACAATGGGAAACATGACTGGATGTGTTCTTGAAGCGGCGATAGTATGCGAGAGTGTTGAATCAACTTCCATCTCAACATTATGTGACGAAGTTGACACTTCAAGATGTGAATCAAGCGCAGAGATAGGCACATCTGCCATGTCGGTATCATTCACGGGTGTGATGGCTTGGGAAGATGAACCGCGTAAAAGTCCAGCAACCCATTGAATAATCCCCGGAGGTGGAGCATCGTGGGGAGGAGACCTGGCTCTATCACTTTCCGGGCGACGAACGGAGGGTATCTTCTTGCTCTTGGCAGTTGCATATGGTACACCCATGCCAACGGTCGATCGACCGTACATAAAGTGTTTGTCGTCCAAAGGTTTCTTGCTCTGAGTGGACTGATGAGGATATGTAATGAGACGATCCACAACCAAATAACTTACCACAGGGTGTTCGTTAACCAATGGATCCAGATCATAAGACCTGGTCTTCTGCAATGTTTCAACAGATGCAGAGTCGCCAAGAATAGTTGTTGATAGGGCGTTCGCCGTCTCTGAGGGCCTGTTCACTGTCTCTAAGGGCTTGTTTGCCGTCTCTGAGGGCCTGTCTCCATCCCGCCTGAGATCAGACGAGCCCGAACCAGCGGACTTGACGACCTTTAGCATGCCCATCTCAGTGATACATTTGGGAATCATATACGGATTTCCTGTGCTGGGCTTGGCCAGATAGCCATGATGGCGGACGAGGGGTAACACCTGAGCCCAAATTATTATTACATATGCTGCGTTAAATGACTTCCGCACTTACCTGATAGCGAGTATCTGCGTCAGGAGGAGGTGAACTCCCGCCGGTTAGTTGAGATCGGCGACCATGGTTGTTTGAAGATCCGGAATATGTTTCAGGTTGTTGGGACATGGTGATGGCTGGTTAGATATTGTCAAATTAGATGTCGATGCTTGAAACATAAACATACTTATAACAAAATCTCTGTATGGCTGGTTAGACCGTATTGTTATCAAAACAATAGGCGTGGGCTCACGTATGATTAGACAATGCACTATTGTTGCTCAGTGGTCGGCTGTGCGGTCGGTCGCTAAGGCAACATTGCTTGATTGAAAGACTGCAGCTCAGCGCAATACTGGGGATTACTTGTACGTAGATGTAAGTAAATATGTATGCAATATTGCGGTATTTGTTGCGATAGGTATTTACAACTGTAGACGAGATAGCGTATTCGACATCAGATCTACTGGTAAGCACCACCTCTGCCCATTCGCCCTCAGGATGCGGCGAGAGTATCGTGAATTCAGAAAATGCCTGAATCTACGATCAGACGAAAACACAGGTATGAGGGTAAGCGCTTACCGACCACCAATCGCCTGCAGTCATACATATAGCATACAATCCTGGAGATACAACTTGCCAGTAGCCTCGCATCCACGTACCACGATCTTCTGCAGCTCGAAAGTAGGCGGTAGACAACGGCACGGAAAATGACCAGGTACTGGGGTATCAGGGCGACTTGGTGACACGACTTGGCGACAATGTCAGCTTAGTCAAATCGTTCGGGTCTCATCGCTTGGGGGCCCCGGCTGGTGAAGTGGATGGTGCTCTGAAACTCGATCAGGAACGGAGCAAGGATATGAAGCAGGCATACTTAGGCATGATTGAGCGGGGCCGAACTTATATGGCGGTCAAGAGTGAGAAGAATTCGGCATCAATTGCACACGAGTGCCATACTTGGGGTGACTGGCGATTGAAGGCACGTGCTAAACTGATATTGGTACTCACTCTGTTCATTGCCTTCAGTACGACCAAACCATCGGACCACGGGCGACCAATGGCATGGTAGAGCGGACTGGCGAAGGGAACAATGTCGAGCTGATCAGAGAGATTACTGGACCATATGTGCGCCCCGAAATCCTCGAAGACGGCTAGCATGCTAGGCGTGCAGATTATAGGCTGAGGCTGTCCCCGGTGTCGTTTAATCACACAGAAAAAATCTTCGCGACCAACGCCATCATGCCCTAGCGTCTCAACAGCGAAAATGTCTTGAATCCTCCCCGGAGTCAGGATTTGGCTGTCATCTGGCCTAAAGAAGACAGATCTGAGCAAACACAACTCTGTATATGTCGTGAACTCAAAGCCGCCAGCAGTTCTTCTGCTATGTCTAATGGCTTGCTTCAGAGTCTTCCAGCCATCAATGCGTGACTCCCATAGGCTTTCTTTTGCAAGTAGCGCAGCTTTAATATCGGGGTGCAGCTGTTCAGCCCTTCTTCGTCCCCTGTTTCTGGTGTCCCGGTCTAGCTCAGCGATGGCCTCAGGAAAATTTTTGTCTGGTGAGAAAAGCTCAGATATCTTGTTGACCTGGCTAGTGCACTGATTCACTGCCGGTATATCACTTCCTCTCAGGAGGAGTGCTTTCAGATTCGCCGCCGCGCAGAAGGAATCCAGCATTGTTTTCTCTAGTTGTCCTTCAAAATTGTAAGTCCCTTTTGCGCACATTATAGTGCAGTTTTGCTTACCTAGTTTGGAATTGGTGTTAGTTTTTTGCAATATGCCGATGATGCGCTCAAAGGGGTACATCCACCACCCTCGCATAGGGCCATATTCGCGCAGGAAGAAACCGATGTGTAGCGCTGCGTGGTGGTTCGGTCTCAGTTTAAACGAAGGATACAGATGGAGGAGGATTTCGAGGTAAGCCATCATGTACTGAGTATAGTTGTGCGCGTGAGACTGAGACGCTATGTCAGACGTGCCCCATCGGATAGCTGTGGCAAGGAGCATCGTGCTAGCTAGCACCTGTCGCCGCCACCGCTTTTTCTCGTCAATCCGAACCTCGGCGTCGGAGTATGACCAAAGCTGGGCCAGAAATGCAGGCACATCGAACTCAATAGCAGATCGCCACTGATCTGCTTTCAACTTTCCGTGGGCAGCACATCCGAAATTCAAGGGAGGGCCGCGCTGCCAAGTAGGACGAATGGTGCTCCTCAGCGCCGCATGCAATTGCTTGATTTCCTCTCCAGTTACTCCGTCATCGCCAATGTTCCACTTATAGAGGCTCTCCACCTCGTCAATGTACTCGCATCCAATTATTTCCTCGCAAGACATCAAAGTGGCTGTCTCGGTTGAATTGCTGAGCTCATCGATGTATACCGCTCCTGTAGTCGGCTGCACATCGGTGTCGGCGGGCTATATATCATAAATATAGGTTAGTAAGAAATCCTGGTTATCGAGACAAATAAACTTACTAAGGTTTGTAGTAGCAGATCAAGCATGAATTTCTTTGTCAAACGCAAGCCCGGCCGCTCTGGCAAGAGGTCTCGCTCCCTGCAGAGTGCCTTCAAAACGTGCAATTTAATCCGCCCTTTGGCGCTCGCAGAAGATGCTGGTGAGCTCAATATATTTTTTGCTTCATCCATCTCCTTCATGGTGGGGGTGGGGTCAACATCACCGCTTCCCGCCTCATTTTCGTTTATGCCCAACAGGTAGCGGCAGTGGAACTGCACAAGGCCTTCGAATAAATTATGCATGCCGTCAATTATTAGCATCCTGATCGGATCATAGTATGGCAGCCTCCATAGTTCTGACCATCGCACTCCGAACTTCGCAAAAATGGTGTCCCTCTCAGCCTTCGAAGTTGCATCTCTCCACGCGTAAGCGACGTGTTGCAAGGCATCTGAGTTCCGCGGGACCCAGCGCTCGGGATTAATCTCGCTAATGCAATCTTTATGCAATGTGCACAGTGAGCAAAAGTGCGATTTAGAGGAATGACCGGCCATCTGCGCAACTTTCTTTCCCCCGGGAAGATCATTCACGAGGACAGCAATAGCCGATCGAGTTTGGCGGCCTTCGGGATGATTGTAAGTTCGACTGTATCTCACTCCTTTCATATATGATCGCTCCAGTTGAGTGACGTGACAATTGGTTCCAGATAGTGGTTGCTTTTGTCGAGGGCAGGCTCGACGGGCATCACCGCGTTCAAATACATGAACTCGGGCTTGTATCGGAGGCTGGGAGGTAGATTTAGGCATGCCATAGCGATGGAGCCGGTCGAAACATGCTTCCCCGCTATTTTGTTTGTGTGCGGATTGAACCAGTCAACCGAGAGGCTCCACACCAAGCGAAGCTCGCTCCGCTGAAGGCTGTCCATAAACGGCTGGCCGTCCGGTCCTCGTAAGTTTCGAACCCCGGCTCCATCTTTGATATCGTTTAATTTGTCTCGGTTAAGGAGCACTGTGCCATGGTCCAACGCCTCCTCTACGCCAGGCCTACTAAGCAAATTCGCCACGAACACGTCAAAGTCCTGCACGACGAACGGCCGCCGGGGGTAACACATACTTTGTCCTTCTATGATCCTTGACTCCGTGAGTGATTCGGCGCATGGTTGAGACTTCGGAAACTCCTTCCATGTACAATGGGATGGATAGATGGCCACGGTGCCATCCATCGTTGGCGCATACGTGCAAGAGCACTTTGGGCATGCGGCGTAGGTCACTGTCTTTGCTTCAATATCAAATGCCTTTTGTACAGTCCGCAGATCGTGAGGGAAGTTTTCTAGGATTTTAATTTCTCGGGCTGTCAATTTGCGCCCATCGCCGCTGTAGGCTTCCTGGAGGATAGCGTGCAACATCTTGAGCGTGAAGTTGCACCACCGATGGGTGACATGTCCGAAAAGATTGAGCACCAAGACATTCAGACAGGCTAGAAGTGTTGCGCGATGAGTGTTCCCCACATCATTTTGATAGCAATGCTCTAATTTTCCATTTCAGCGGTGTAGTTTGAAAACTTGGATTATGGTTCTCACTGACCAGCGTCGTAAATGCAGGGTTCCTCGTGCAAGTGATCTGAAGATCGCTTGGAGAGGATGAGCTTATAGCAATCAATGGTATCTATGATGTACTCCAAGCGCTCGACCAATCCATTCTTTAAAAGTGCGACAGATTGATTGGCCGCGACAAAGATCTTGACCTTCGCCAAAGTCGTCTTCAACCACGCATCCTCCTCCTCGAGAAACCTCAGCACATCTCCGTCAACCGCACTATCAGGGGAGGCCAGGGAGTCCAGTCTCGATAAAACTTCTTGGCAACGTGAGTTCACAAGGTCGTCAATGCGGCCTAAGTCCTCGTATTGACCACTAGCGATTTGATTAAACAGAATCGATGTCCGCGGTATAACATCACTAAATGCGTCAGGTACTGTCGCGACCGGCACTCCAGGTGCGGCGCCAAGACTGTCATTTGTGATATCGCGGTCTTCGACCATTAGTTTAAGCATTGTCTTGGTGAGTTGTTCAACCATATCAGGCCCCTGCGACGTGAGCTTCTCCATATTGCTGCAGAAAGATCATGAGTGGACTGTTAGTAATTTCAAGGTCCAGTCACATTTCTGCTGCTCACTTGTGATGTATCTAGTAAAGGATATGGCGAAAACCTCCACGGGGATGTTAAGAGCCTTTATTTAAGGTGAATAGCAATTTCGGAGATACTTGCGCTTTACAATAGTAGAACAATAACCGAGCCAAATACAATAGCTGAGCCAAATATAATAGCATAGTAGCTTAGATACAGTAACAAGGGCTGAAATGGCAAATGGCTGTTGTCCTTGTACTTTAAATATAAGGCTACCTTGTTGTCCTAGTAGATTGCAGAGATGTACATGTGGCACTCTGGTTTCTTATTTGGTGATCGTGGTCAATACCTTTGTCTCGTGAACCGAATCACAGCATCCGGCATCGCCAATCCTCTGTGATTTTGAAACATGGGTGCTACACTCACAACTTATCAGCCTATTCCCCGCTCGAAGGCTTGAGGGCGCACCTTTCCCGATCTGGCCCCAAATAAGCTTCCGCAAATTGAACTTTCGTAAACATTACATTAACGTGTGCATTCTGTTCTGTCCGTCATTCTGTTGCTCTGAGGCTTATTGCTCCTTCGATTATTCTTTCCGATTATTCTTTCCACTAGATGGACTCTTGGAGAGTCATCGTCCTCGGTGACGGTGGGGTAGGTAAGACAGCATTAGCTGTACAAGTGAGTAATCATTGTGATTCATTTTTGTCACCATAGCTGACACACATTCACAGTTCACTCTCAGTTGCTTCATTGGTAAGACCTCCCTGCACACACCAGACTGCTGTCATCTGACTCAACTGTTTTTTTATAGAAGTTAGCCGCTGTGGTCTCCTACCACGAAGCACTGAACTAACAACACTTTGTAGACCTATGACCCAACCATTGAAGATGCTTACCGGAAGCAGTTAGTGGTGGATAATAAGGTGTGTTTTGTAGAGGTGGTCGACACGGCCGGCCAGGGTAAGTGCTCTCGATTACTTTTCGTTCCCATTGTCTGACACGAAATAGAGGAATATGCGACATTACGGGACCAATGGGTCAGGTGCGGCATTCTTCCATATCCATGCAACATACATACTTACGCTGCTGCGACAGGGAAGGCCATGGATTCATTTTGGTCTACTCAATCACCTCAAGGTCTACATTTGATAGGCTTGAGGTCTTTAGACAGTCAATGCTTTGGGTGAAGCGCGCCAAACCAATCTTCATGCTTGTTGGCAACAAGTGTGATAAAACACACAAGAGGGAGGTGTCGAAGTTGGCTGGGTACGATCATCGTATAAGGGTATCTCCATGCAATACATCCGCTCGGGAGCCCCAACAGGTGGATGTTCGTTGTATGGCTCGGGACAAGGTTCGGCGTCATGTAGCGCGTATTGTCGCGGCCACTGGCTTCATTGGTAGCTAGAGAGCTACCCACCTAGTGAATTTGTTAGTAAGATTCAGCTAAGAGGGATAAAGCAACAACTCACACACATCCCTTCAAAGATTTTTTCTGCGCCTCTGGTGATGTGCGCATATTCGGGCATGCTGCTCTGGCGGAAAAATACGTGGAACACTATTGTAGGTAGGGACACGGGAGCTGGATCGTCGAGGGAATCTCGACGAGTGTGCGCGCGAGATGTTTGGCTTCTACTGTCCCGGGTTGAAATTCTCCACTATAGTCAACAACAAACATGTCAGCGCCAGGCGTGGATGGGAAAAAGTCAAGCGCACCTCGGAGAGACCAGGACCTAAGAGACGAGAGATCTGCTCGACAAGGGTCAGAGGCCAAGACACTATTAGCCGAAGAAGCTGTTTGGCAAACATGTCATTCTTTTTCAGCCTGCGTGAGGTATCAGAACTAGCCTGGCGATGTACTCGTTAAAGCTCGTTGACTGACATGTACTCGAGCTCAATTTGCTTGGCGCGATCGAAGTCGACAGCCGATTAGATGAAGTGTTGGCATTTCTACACGTACCCAACTAGTAAGATTAATACATGATGATATAATGACATAAACGGCTCACCGAAACGCAAGTGATAAGCCACGGGGACAACATCGAGCAGGTGGGATGATGGCGGTCAAGAGGGAGAAGGATTCGGCATCAATTACACGTGAGTGCCATACTTGGGGTGACTGGCGATTGTAGCCATGTGGGCTACAATCGCCCAGCGATCGTTCGTTTGATAGTGTCTTGGCCTCTGAGACGCTTATTGAGCAGATCTCTCATTCGCTACCGGTGCTCGCTCACCATGCAGCTGATACCATTAAACTTAATCTACCATACTGCATTCTGCTATACTGTGTCGTGATAATCACTGCTCTCCAAATAATCACTACCCTCCATACAATCCCATGTAACGCTTGCGCCTATGTCGCGTGTGATTCGGGCCCATTCCCAGCCACTTGTGACGCTGTTTCTGCGCAATGTGACGTGGGGCAGTTTGGGAAAGACCGACAATATATTCTTGCAGTGGTACTGAGCATTTTTTTTTTCCATTTCAGAAGAGTCCGCGGTTTTCAATTTAAATGCAAAATCCAAACTCACCAAGAGAACCAAATCCTCAATGCCCACAACTATGAGACGCAGGCGTATGAGATGCGCCAGGTGATTAGGGAACTCACGCCACTTCCTCAGCGTCTTGATTGGGAAAGGGTGTTTTTTGGTCAACAGTCCATTTGCTTTGGTGGAGGTGAGGTTCGCGACCAGGGATATATCTGACTTGCAAATGGCCAGAGAGTTAATGATTTCGTGAACCATCTCGATAAGTGGTGTATTGCTGGGCAGTTCGCCTTCGATCGAAAGATTCGAAGAGCAGGAGAGAAGCTTTATGAGCGATACTACATTTGTTAGCTTGCCTTCAAGGCTCAGCAGCTTGGGCATTTGCAATGCACAGTGCTTCTGAGGCACACGAGTGATGAGGCTGGCGGGAAGATGGAGCTTGGTGATGGTGGGGTGTCGGGATAAAAATGAGGCCAGCGCGTTCCAGGGCACGTTGCCACTGAGAGTTAAAGCCCGCAACTGGGGCGCGGAGATGGCGCCTAAGAGTAAGCGCCAATGCTGCGATGACAGGGATGGCCAGTCAATCCTGAGCTCCACCGTCTGTGTAAGTTTGTGGATCATGCGGCCCTTGACGATCTGACGTGTAGACCAGTCCAAATGATAGACTTCTACGTCCACGATTGCAGCGCGCGCTCGCCCCGCGATATCCAGTAGAGAAAGGCCTTGTGTCACGTTCAAGTCACCTTCAAAAGTCAACGACTTGGGATGAAGCGCCGGGCGGAGAGAACTCAACCCAATACCAAGAGCGTCGATCTTCCGCTCGATATTAGGAGAAGTGAAGTGGCAAATCAAATCATCCCTCGAAGCAAACATGTCGGAGCGGGTCCAGGCGGGGAAAAGGTTGAAATTATCTCTGCTCAAACCGATATGAAAGTCGGTGAGTTTTGGAAGGATGTTTTTATTGAATTTGATGTATTCCGGGAGAGCTAACGTGGCCATTTCTTTGGAGACTCGTGTCAGGGTATAGAGACTGCTCCCTGCAGCATCTGAAGCCGGGATGGATGACCAGGAGATAATCTCGTATAAGATTTCCCTCGGGATGATTTCGAGAATGCTGAGAGCTGTGAAAGTTGACGGTCCGGTGAAGTTTTCGAGTCGTTCGTCGACCGAATTGTCCGAAATGCCCTTCACTACAATTAGCTTGCTAGCCCAACATAGAGGACACGCAATGAGACTCACTAAAGTGCATCGCTTGACAGAAGAACTCTGGAGCTCCGAACTTGCTTTACGCTTCAAGGTGGGGGTTGTCGCAGCACTTGACTGTGAAAGTCAAATGGATTAGATTTACTATCGGAATCGTAATCGGGAGATGACACACCATTGAGATAACAGAGTGTTTAGATGAGGTACCCCTCAACTCTTCAGATGCTTTCCGCTTAAGGCAGGCGTTCTGGAAAATGTGAGAGTGAGAATCGAAGGCTTGTTTGAAGACTCATTGTTCGAAACTCACCATCGTTGTTTCTGAGTTGTTGCTTTAGGCTGTGATAAGTGATCAGTCAGAGATAGGCTGATGAGCGAAATTGACTATACATTATATTAGTTCTTGTGATTTTAATGAAGAAGATAGCGCCTGCGCAGTGGAAAAAAGCGAGAAGTGAAAAGGCGAGTACAGTAGAGACGATCCGCGCTGCGGATAGAGAGAAATATTATTGTCAGTACATCGCGTCTGCACAGCAGATGGAGAGAATGCGACTGGGGTGATCGACCGTTCGCCAGAGTTCGTGATTTTGTAGGCTCGGGAACCCAGCGTCTTTTGTTCCACGATCGGAAGCAAATTTATTGTGATCAGCGGATCTTCCTCTGCTTGTAGATTATACATGTACATTCTAGAGTATAAACCTACTTGATTCTTGTAATCAGCGGCAGTTGCTCCGCTAGCACGAGGTGACAAGTTAATTTTTGCGATCATGCCTGGATCCATAGACAATAGGTAATAGCTCACCAGTGATTAGGAAATCAATTGAGGCGTAGTAGGGCAATGCAGTTGCCAGGCTGGTGTTATTGTCTTCTTATTCATAAAATTGAGCCTTTTTCTCCTTGACGATGGGGTACATGAGGATGTATGTGCAGGTACGAAAGGTCTATAGAATGGTCTCGGGTCTCTTCGCTCCTCGCTCAGGGCCCCGGCTGGTGAAGTGAATGGTTCTCTGAAAGTCTATCAGGAATGGAGCAAGGATATGAAGCAGGCATACTTAGGCATGATTGAGCGGGGCCGAACTTACATGGCGGTCAAGAGTGAGAAGGATTCGGCATCAATAGCACGCGAGTGCCATACTTGGGGTGACTGGCAATTGAAGGCATGTGTTCAATTGCCAGTCACCCCAAGTATGGCACTCGCGTGCTATTGATGCCGAATCCTTTTCGCTTTTGACCACCATCATCCCACCTGCTCGATGTCGTCCCCGTAGCTTATCATTTGCGTTTCGGTGAGTCGTTTATGTCATTATATAATCATGTGTTAATCTTACTCGTTGAGTACATGTAGAAATACCAACTCTTCATCTAATCAGCTGCTGACGCCGATCGCGCCAAGCAGATTGAGCTCGAGTACATGTCAGTCGACAAGCTTTAACGAGTACATTCTCCCTTGTATTAATATTGCTACAAATCACTCTTCCTCGTCCTCAGATTCAACTTCTTTCTCGCCTGTTTTACCCTTCTTTTTTTCGACTTGACCCTCTGTTTCGTATTCTTCAGATGGACCGTCATGAAGTCTGTCGCCGGCCAGCAATCTTCATATTCAGTCAATATCGGAACCTCCTTTATCGCCTGTTGTTTCCTATTCAGCGTGCAAAGTGCCAAGGCAGATGCCGTACTTACAGCGTTCAAGAACTCTTTTTTCTTTGCGGCGGTTTGTTCAGGCCAGGTTTTAGACAAATCAAGGAGTCTGTCAGCTGTTTGAGATAAGGTTTTCTGTAGCGAAATGTTATTTATGTATAAGATAGATTTATAGTGGAAGAATTTACCTGACAGGTCTGATCTAATTTGTCTGCCCATTTGAGCTCTGCTTGCAGATTATAACCTCCTCTGTTAATTCGTGTAACTTCACCGTCAGGCTTTTTTTTGAGTAATGCTTTTGATTTGGGTTTGTCGCTCGTGAAAGGATTTGCGGCAGTGCTCTTAGGGGTATGGGTGCCAGCCGGGTACACGATATGGTACGCAATTGGAGGGGGGGTGGAGAAATGTTCTTGTTTAAAGGTGGTTCGCATGGTCAATGGGGAGAAGTGGCGCTGAACGCGAGATGCTGGAGCGCGGACGGCTGGCATGGTTTTCAATAAATAGGACCATCCATGTCCATGAAGTTTATATCTGTGATAGTGCATCACCATGGTGACTAAACAAAGTGTCATACAATGAACTCACCACGTCCAGGTATAGTGGGTCTTGTATAGTGGAATCGGCATCAGTGTCAACCGCTTACCTTTTTGAGTGGTAGTACAAGAAATTTACGACGCGATAGCAAATCAAATCGAAACAAAGGTGGATGGTCGCTACCCTCACTGTATTTCGATGCGAGAAAAGGGAATACAAAGCATGATAAAACAAGGTAGCGAAGGGCCGCGATGATACGAACGAAGCCATCGTCATTCAAAGTCTGGTGCGTGGAAATTCAAAATGTATATTTAGAGAGCTAGATTAAAAAATAGTCACCATCATACTACCGACATGTCTATCGACGACGCCAGTGCACTGCTTTGGCGCAAGCCGCTATTTCGAAGACTGCATTTTCTACTTTCCAACGACTTGTACTGCAGGAGCTGTCGGTTCGGAACGGTCTCCTCATCGGTAAATCGGGAAAGGCAGGAGGGTCATTGAAAATTGACTATGTTAAGGCACTATATGACTTCGTAAGTCAGACCTTTGACCAGTGGCAATGACGTAACACTGAAATGCTAAAATCAAGAGAACCAAGATTGAAATTGAGCGGTGAGTAGTCGGTTGTTTGCAGGGGAGAGGCAAACATCTCACGTACCACGACAGATACATTATCCCAAGTGTCAAAGTCAGAATATACCGGGCTCCGAAAGATTGGCAGCATCTGTTGGAAGAAAAAGTGAATTTGGAGTCAAATGGTGATCTCTGCCTGGATAGAATTCCTCGACCTGAAGCTTATATTGGAGAGTGTAGAGTGAGTTTTTCTCAGCCTGATGATGTGGCAGAGAGAACTGATCGGGCTCACAGGCCATCAATCCGAGGAATTATGCTCCTTTTTTTGCCTATCGACCTGGACACATCGTGGCTGGTGATTTGTTAAATTTGCTGGATGAGGGTTATTTACGGGTAGTGTATATTAAACCGAGATAAAGTTACCTTATGACCTTACAAATGCATGCCTGTGTAGGGCAACTGAATTGTTGAGATTCATGATAATTGTCAATATATTTCGAAGGGCAGTTTGGCCAGATGCAACGAACTATTTGCATTGACCTACTCCAAAAATTGTACACCAAGATAATTGTACCGCAACTGATTACTTATACATCTCTACCCAACATAGATGCTCCAAGCTCTCATCCCACTTCTCTGAATTAGAGTGCCAAGACACCAGGGTTGCGGTACCAATTTTTTTGTTGATCTTCAAAACCTTCACTAACTCGCAACGGTGCTGGCCTTCCAAAATGATGCAATCTGTGTCCTTTTTTGTTGGTGGCGCGGGTAAGAGATGCTTGATGTCGATGATGTCGGTAGTCCTCCTAGATTTGTTATCGGTCATCTCGATTGCAACTTCGCCGATACTGGTCAGACCTCGAGAATCTGTGGACGCAGATGGGCAGGTTATTCCAGTTCTGTTGATCCTTCGACCTTCGTCGAACGTGGCCTTGAAGCGCACATGTATCTGCCTAGAGCCGATGGACTTCCATAGATCACTGTCCAAAAGAAAAGACAGTGCCTCGGGGGTCAGGTCCATCATCTGAATTCTGGAGCTGCTATAGTAATTTCAACTAAATTGCACTGCGGGTGGCCATGGTAATTCTTACTCTCACCGGGGTCGACATCAAATGACCCCAAAATGACGTCTTGCCCCGTTCCCAAGTTGTCATGCATTTCCGGTGTACTTGCACGGATTGATGTGCGGAGGTCGATCACCCGTCTATGGGCCTGATTAATGCGCACTTCACGCAGAAGCTCCTCGTCTGATTTGGCATCAAGACGACTGCCTTCGGCGTTGTTTTCCAAGCTAGATGGTGTCGTGAATCAGCATGAGATGTGTTGGTACTGCAGTACGAGCTCACTTACGCGATAGCTAAGTGACCGCACAAGTACCAGCGGGGAAGTTGTGCAGTCATGAACGTCAAATTGACATAGAATTTATTCTCATACACCGAAGCTTCCCTTATCTCGCCCAACTGGCCTTTGTCGGGTCCAGAAGTCACGAAGACCTGCATGTTCAGAAGGCAACTTTTCGCATCACGATGAAGTTGCTCGTGATCCCATATGTCGTCCTTCGATTTCTCTAAGAAGTGAAAAGGAAGTACAACCTATACTATTTTCAGTGCAATGTGCTTGAAAGCGGAAGATTTTCCGTACCCATTCCTGCTTGTTATCCTTTGAATCCTTCAAAAGGATGAGCACTTCGTTGTTGTCCATGAGGCATTGTATGATGCCTAAAGTGCCTGTACGGGAGGCGAGAGGTCCGCGCACTACTTTGACGCGTTCTCCGACCAAGAAAGCGTGAACTTGCTGCTGCACCACTGCAGTATTCGCTGCGAAGCTCTCGACGTAGTCGCTAGGGGCGCGGATCTGAGGAATGAAAGGCTCTCAATGCCAGTTAATAATCATGCGGAAATAAACGTACCGATATCAATGAATCACTGTCTATGAATTGTATGTAGGGTGGATCTACCTCGACCTGCACCACGAGGCCATACTTTCCCAGATTTTCCCCGGCGACAGCTTTAACTCCATCGCCTACCTGCCAGCGGCGATGCAGCGTAGCGATGTCTACAATGATACATCCACCGGTAATGTCGTCGTCGAGGCGGACGAGAGCGGTTTGCGCCCCAGCGGTGGAGTCTGTGCTGGCGATGGTGCCAGTGGTTTCACTGGCCAAATCACCAGCATGGATGACGACCTTGTCGCCTTCCTTCCAGTGCAGACCAACGGATTGGGGAAGGACAATTTGAGGCCAAACTCTTGAATTGATGAATGGAACCAGCTCATGCTCTAAAGGAGAGCGCTCAAGTTCATACCCCAATCCACCAACATTTTTAATGAGCAGACCTCCAATGTAGGTGACTTCATTGTAACGAAAGCAGACATTTTGAAGAATTTTGCCCTCATGAGAACATCTGGGCGTACCATCTGGAAGGGTGTGCTGGATTGGGGTTAGATCTGGACCGTCTGGTACTATGGGCCGGTCCAGCTTCTGGATAATGTTCTGCACTCCGGTGTTATTGCCCTTCTTCTGTGTCTGCGCATGTGCACTTCTTTGCATCTGAGCGGCCACTGGATCGAAGATAGAGGGGGCGGGCCGAGATGATCCGGATGGTACTTTTCGTTTCTTGTCAGCGTCCGCCCTCCCTTCAAGGTGTTTCTTTTTGTTTTGAGGTAAGGGGACGGAATGTATACGCGGCACTACCGCAATTTGCAAGATGTCCGTGAATGGACTATCGCCCAATACTAAGGCAAGATCGCCTTTGTATAATCCACGTGTAGCGCGCACCCACTGGCCAGCTTTCGGCAAAGACTCAGGCTCCCACTCCAAAAACTCAGTTGGCGAAGCCTCATCGGGCCATATATGACGAGGCCTCCTGACGACATTGCATTCATATAAAGCCTTCTCTAGTTTCTCTGGCTGTGCAGTAACAATCCATAGGCGGCCTTGGAAATAGCTCCGTTGATGCACTTCGCATATGCCGAAAGTTTTATCTAAAGCGAAGAGACGATCTTGAATATCTTTCTCATACCGAGGCTGAAAGTGTCATTAGATAGTCATAGTTGTAGGGTTTAATGATGTCAATGTACCGTCACTGTCACCTGAAACGCTTGGTCGTTCATTGATGACTGCACCTCGCGGTATCCGTGGTAGCATTCTTTGATTTCCTGTGCTATCCTCTCCAAATCCTCTGGAGATTCAGAAGGGGCTGAGATTCGTGGCAGTGGAGGGGTGGAGGGATCGGTTGGTGTATCTGCTGTATCGAAGAAGTCTGTACACATTATTTAGATATATGCATTCACCGACGAAGACGATAAAGCTTGCCTCTCAATTCGTCATCGTCATCTTCTTCCTCGCTTCCACTATCATTGACTTCGGCTTCCAAGCTGATGAACTTGGAAACTAAGTTATTTTAGAGCAATAGTGTTAGCGAGCAAATCGATTGATGCGCCAAAGTATATGTACCTTCGTACGCTTGGACATTGTGATGATGGTGAGGTTGGAAAAGGGAAAGGATGTATGGTCGGTGCACGATCGTGTTATAAGGTGAACAACAATCGCAAACAGGGCCACATGGGACACGATGCACTGCATCCGGTGGCGTGATAGATTGATAATCGTCAACATACGAAACTACCTCACAGCTTCAGAAAGTTAAGTTCATATGATTGATTTATACGTGCTAGCGTAGGCAAAAATTTATAGTGGTCTGAATGTATGGGACCAACCATATGCAGCCGGTCTCGCACATCCTAGAAGTGAGAACGATCGAGTGTGTCACATACGAGTCCTAAAACTACGGGGACGACATCGAGCAGGTGGGATGATGGTGGTCAAAAGCGAAAAGGATTCGGCATCAATTGCACGCGAGTGCCATACTTGGGGTGACTGGTGATTGAAGCACGTGCCTTCAATTGCCAGTCACCCCAAGTATGGCACTCGCGTGCAATTGATGCCGAATCCTTCTCACTCTTGACCGCCATCATCCTACCTGCTCGATGTCGTCCCCATACCCATAGCTCATCACTTGCTTTTCGGTGAGTCGTTCATGTCAATATAGCATCATGTATTAATCTTACTCGTTGGGTACGTGTAGAAATGCCAACTCTTCATCCAATCGGCTGCCAACGTCGATCACGCCAAGCAGATTGAGCTCGAGTACATGTCAGTCGATGAGTTTGACGAGTACACTCTCCCGGTCTTCATCGCCAGGCCAGTTCTGATACCTCACGCAGGCTGAACAAGGACGTCAAGCTCATCAAGCAGCTTCTTCGGTTGATAGAGTGTTGGCCTCTGAGACCCTGGTCGAGCAGACCTCTCGTCTCTTCGGTCCTGTTTCCAAGGTGCGCATGGCCTTTTCTCATCCACGCATGACGCTGACATGTGCATTGTCGACTATAGCGGGCAAGTTCACCCCGTTCGAACGTCCCGCATGAGTTTAATGAGTATGTTCTGTCGGTCTTCATCGCTAGGCCCATTCTGATACCTCACGCAAGGAAGTTCTCGTAGTGCATGTCTTCGACGGCCCGCCTTTCCTAGAATTTTCTAGACTTGTATAAAGAGGTGTAGACGTTTCGAATCGGATTCAGGAGCGCTACAGCATCACGCCCATATATCACTGTCTATTATCACTCCTTGATACAGCGTTAGCTGTTTCCTTCCTGCCCAGATCTTTAAATATGCCCGCGCACTCTAGCCGTTGAATGTTAATGGTTACGCATATGTATCACCGCGGCGCTTAGCTGCCTTGTTTTTATTTCTTTTCAATCCAGCAAAGAGACAATGTAATGATCTGGCACATAATAGCTCACATGTACAAACATATACCTTGTGATTTCCATTTTGGAAGCATCACAACACAGAATTTTACTTGCACAAAAAGAAAGTGTCTCCTTGGTGATTGCACTGCCATTGGCCTGCAATCCAAACAGTCTATTGTCTAATGCTCTGGTGAGATCCCTTCTATTGTTTTATAACAAAGACGCAGGTTCACCGGTTTTGCATAGCCAAGTGCGATGCCCGCTATAAAGGTGGCCCACCGACTCCGACTATTATGATTAGTTTGTGCCCCAACATGCCTCGCGACTCGAATGCTGGACAACGATTCAACCTCTCCTACACTTTTGAAGGGCTCTCCGAAGGAATCAATGCACTTGCCATCAGTCCAGATGGCGATAATCTGCTTAGTGGATGTAAGCTAATCATTACCAACACCAATTTTAAATGGCTTACGTGTACTGCGTACACCCAGGCAATGATGGTCAGCTAGTGGTCTGGAATCTCCTCACCGGTGAGAGGATCCAGGACATTGATTGCGCCTTCAACGGCCAGATCAGCTGCTCGGTGTGGGTGGACACCAAGGAAACATTTGTCTTCGGATGTGCCGATGGCTCCATACATTTGTACAAATGGTCGGAAGTCAAGGTAAATGGTCAATTGTTTAGCTTGCTTTTATACAGCTAATCAGTATGTAGGGATGCTTTGCGTATGTTGTGCAGGAGAAGATGCACGGCGATGCTGTTCAGAACATAGCCTATGACCCTCATCACAAGCGCTTAGCCACCATATCCAAGTCATCTTTGCAAGTCTGGAACATTACGGATGGTAGTAAGTAACATTCTGCCCAGGTAGCGAGACTCTAACCGATTGCATTAGAAAACTTGAAGCCTCTTCTCAGCCATCCACTTCTATCGGACTATCAAGGGCGGACTGTGCACTTCTGTGATGATGGTGCAAGTTTAATATCAACTTACCTCGAGTCTCACCAAATGTAAGCTCCTAGGTTTTCTTACTTGCGATGTATGCTTACATATATAAAGAGCTTGCCATATTGTCAAGCCGTGGACACTAAAGTGGATCAAGCAAATTCCAACCCGCGTGTAAAGCCATTTTCAATATTGGAATAGCGTCTACTGATAAAAATCTAGTGGCGGTTCTGCATTAAGTGGCCAACGTCTACTAATATCTAACTTGTTCAACGGGCTTGACCTCTATTCCCTACCCAATATGCAACTCGAATGCACTTCCACCCATACAATATCAATGTTATATTGCAAGTGGTGATTACATCGCAGCAGGAGTGGATAGTGGTGGGAGGGGATGACGGCTTTGTTCGTATTTTTGATTTGCACAACGGAAATTTTCTTTTCTCCCTGCGCCATGATAAATGTGAGTCGAAAAGGAGTTGGCACAACCGGAAGGAGGATCCGCCCTTACTATCCTCCCTACATGTCAGCCCTCCATAGCACATACACTCACTCACAAGGGTTATGATAGTATCGAAATTGAAATAGGAGAAATATATGACACCAGTGGGACTATACCTCCGATCCCTCGTGCCATTTTATCCCCCCGATGGGTACGGTTGAATGATATCGTGTTTGTAGCGGCCACGTGCTTATCACTGTCGGCACCTGTGGTGTGAGCACCATCGACTGCGATCGCGATGTCTGAGCCTCCCCACTTTCTACCCATGCTGTACGTTGTCTTATACACTCTATGGCCCTGATAATTAATCTGACTTGGATCTGACGAATCCTAAAAGGTTTTCAGAACAACCTAGTTACGCGTCGTATATAGCACAGGAGCAGCATAAGTTCCGACTTGATCACTTCTGAGCGTTTTCGACTCACTGTGCTGCTTATAGAAAAGGAGGTCTATCGATGGTTATCTGCCCCAGATAGCTCCAGCAACTACCATGCAGCGCGAGAGGAGCATCACGCCGATACAGGCACCTGGTTCATCGAGGGAGAGTCTTTCGTCAAATGGAAAGAGACACCGGATTCGGCATTGTGGGTATACGGTACTCGTGAGTTTGCGTCGAGATCTATCAGTCTCTCGGCTTATCGTATCCTGTACAGCGGGTTGCGGCAAAACAATCATATGGTGAGCCTAAACCGTCCATCTTTGAAGATGAATGGGACGAACATATTTGTTTTGTAGCTCAACCGTCATCGATGACATCCTCAATCACTGTGCAGGAAAATCCACCCATGCCTGCGCCTACTTCTTTTTCGACAACAAAAGTGGACAAAGCGATCTAACCTCACACAACAAATTCATTCGTTCGATCATCCGACAGCTCTCCCATCAATCTAGTAGTTTTCCCGCGTCGCTGATGGAGATCTATGACGGCGGACACCAGCAGCCATCCCTCGCTTCTCTTCAGCTCACCCTCCGACGAATCATCGAAGGATTCAAACACGCGTACATCGTCGTAGACGCCCTCGACGAATGCACCGACAGGAAGAAGGTGCTGGCGTGGATCGAAGAGCTTGTGCAGTGGAGCGGCGGCAAACTTCACATTTTGCTTTCAAGCCGACCGGAAACCGATATCAAGAAGAAGTTTCGCTCTATGGCAAATTTAGTCCAATTTTCCCTGGCGGGGAGCCCGATGAATAAGGATATGGAGATTTGTATCGACGCGATGCTTCTTGAGATGGACATGTGGGACGATGAAACTCGGGCGCATGTGAAAGATGTGTTGATTAGAGATGCTCAGGGGATGTGCGTTGCAGGTCTACATATTTTTATTCATTCCCTAATAAGTCGGCAGGTTCCAATGGATCGCTTTACAGATAGTAGAGCTGTCAAAATGTCGCACTCGACGATCTGTGGAGGCGCAGCTGAAGGCAGTGCCTAAAGGCTTGGACGCAACATACGAGAGAATGCTATTCAGCAACAATAATCCAGGCGACCTGAAACAAGTACTTATGTGGATGGCGTTCTCTCAGCACGATCTGAGAGCCGAGGAACTTGCAGACGTCATTGCGGTGGACTTCTCAACAGATCTGCCATCATTTGATCCAGGTCTTCGATTTTTTAGAGCAACAGATGTGCTCGAAATCTGCTGCGGCTTTGTCACGGAGAATGCGGATACAGGATTCATCACATTTGTCCACCAGTCCGTCAAGGACTATCTTATTTCGGCGCGCATCAAAGGCGGAGGAGCGTCTTATTTCAGCTTCGACGAGATGCTTGCTCAGACAGTGATCGCTCAGACCTGTCTGGCCTACGTTCTGCACCTGGGGATTTTTCCATCTATGGAGGAATCTGTCATCCAGGCTTTCCCATTGGCTGCATATGCCGCCAGACATTGGATAACTCACATGCGGTTGGGCCGTGTGGATGACGGGGGTGTTTCACGGATGACAGATCGCTTGTTCTCACCGAAAGACAATGCCTTGATTAACTGGATTCGCTTAGATGATCCAGATCAGCATCCTTTAAATCGCGACGAGAGTCACGCAAAGGCATTTGGTGATATTGCTCCACCTCTATATTATGCGTTGTCACACGGTTTGGAGAAAATAGTGGGACGGCTTCTGGGAAATGGGGCCAGCGTGGGAGCGCGGGGAGGAAAGTACTACGATGCCCTGCAAGCCGCATCATATCATGGTCACGATGCAATCGTCAAACTACTGCTTGACAGGGGATATGGACCCCACCAAGGAGGAGAGTACGACAGTGCACTGATAGCCGCATCACACGAAGGCCATACTGGAGTCGTACAGCTGCTCCTTAGGCAATTTGGCAGCGCATATGTGAACGTCCAGGGAGTAAAGTACGGCAGTCCACTGCAAGCCGCAGCGCACAGTGGCGAAGTTAAGGTCGTCCAGCTACTTCTTGCCCATGGAGCCGACGTCCATGCCCAAGGAGGAACGTACGGAAACGCATTACAGGCTGCATCATTCATGAGCCACGTCAAAGTCGTCCAGTTACTGCTGGGCCGTGGTGCAGATGTGAACGCCCAAGGAGGACAGTTCGGGAACGCCCTGAAAGCCGCATCACACGAAGGCCACGAATCAATCGTCAGGTTGCCGCTCGAGAGAGGCGCAAATGTGAACGCGGTAGGGGAGCCTTATGATACGGCCCTTGCAGCCGCATGCACTGGATGCCATGCCAAGGTTGTTCAGTTACTAGTCCTGAAAGGCGCAGACATGCGAGAGAAAGGAACGCGAGCATTGAGAATTGCGCGCAGGGCAAAGATAGGCTCTCGAATCGGACATGCGCACAACGAGATATCACGGGAAGATCGTGATGCTACGGTGCAGTTATTGCTCGACGGCGGCGCAATTGCAGAGGACGAAGCCGAGGAAGACAACGAGGACACAGGCAGGGTGACCATCGAAGAAGTCGAAGAATAAAGGGGTCGGCACAACCAGACAAAGAATATGCCCCTACTATCCTCTCTACATTTAAGCCCTCCGCAGCAGGTACGCTCCCTCATAAGGGTTAGGATACTGTAGAAACTAAAACGTGAGAAATATATGGCACTGGTGGGACTATACCTACGATCCCTCATACCATTTCTATCACCCCCGATGGGTGCGGAGGTTAAATGCTATAATATCGACCCTCACCGAGGGGCCTGCGACGATATCAGCAATATTGATCACCTCCCAGACTGTGCACCAGAGCGCCGTGTTCGCTTTGGATCGATCTTTTATCCCATAAACGACTTCTCTGAGCAATTCGCCCCAGAATACCATCCAGATCCTCCCTCTATATTCCTTGATCTCCAGTCGGAATCCACTTGGAGGCGAAGGCCGTCATTTTTAGGCACACCCGGCTTTGACTTCGACAGCGCCCAATTTTGCTAGTACAGAGCCGTCGCGGGCGTTCACACATTGCAACAAATACGAGTAAGCAAGGTATCATCATATATGTTAGATTAACTGTTCTTAACCATTCCCATGGTATTTGCACTTAACACGGCCGGTGGATGCTTATTTTCCGTCCATTTATTGCATACCCCTGATTACTTCTACCCAGGTTATCCGTACTTGTATATTGAGATACGAGTCTAGCCACCCGATGCCACTAATGAGGATGATAAAGGCATTTCTTGTATGCTTTGGTGTCATTGTAAACAATAACCCGTACAAGAGACATCCCAAACGATCAGCCACCACTAGTACTACTGCACAGGTTCTGTGTGACATCGCATTCGTCGCATACGTACCTAATGTGTGATTCAGAAGTCCTCGCACTGAACAGATGATTAAAAATACTTACTGCTTCAACGGTGGTTCGAAAGACACAACGGACCCCCCAGTCTCTATCCGGATGACCGCATTGAATATAGCCAACATAATTTGGGTAACACCGAGAGGTCGAGCAGCTCGTCGTCGACAAAGTAGCTGCATTCGAGAACGGTGTCATTGACGGTGCGGAAATGGTACAGATGTAGACGCACGAGCAGTACGCAGCGTTGAAATCACCTAAGGGACCGCAGACGTTCAGGTCCTGAAGAGCATAATTATCGGCGCCAGGAACAATCGAGGTGGCATTATCTGCAACGGTTTGTGAGATCATCATAAATTTCGGTCGGCATTGATAAATCGCACACCGATTTCAGGTTGGATGGCCTCGTCGTCTCGCCTGAGTCATCATACATTCGAATCAGCCAGTGTCACGAAATACGGCTGGGTGCTCTTACGTGTAAATGGAGGTCATGGGCACCAACGCGCCTGGTTCCCTCGAACATTCTGGACATTGAGAAGATTGCTTGCCGTTGTCTGTTGAATAAAAGTCGCTTGGCAGCCACCACGAAGGAGGTCCCGGGAAATGTACAGCAGAGGGTTTTCATCGGTGCCGTGAAATTCCCCAGACAAAGCAACAAAGCCAGATACCAATGTGCGAGCTGAGTGCCAATACAATAAGGCCATGGAACGAGGACTCCGCCGCCTTGAGAGTGCTCTATGACTGCGATCTGGCCCGTGGTGCCGTACCGCGTAAGTTGTTGGATGTTGTATGACACGTACTCGGCAGAAAATTGGCCGTCCCCAAGAACATTCCCGGGGAGATTCACTCATGCGATAGCATAACCTTTCGCCGGGAGAAGAAGGTTGTAAGGTCTGAATTAATGTCAGTCATTTCCCCCGCAATGCTTATATTTCATCAAGGGACTCACGACACACCCCATGATTCATTTCCCGTTGACCGAGTAGCGTGCACCAGCAATACGATCCTCGCAGTATTGTTCAGGCCTCGAGGAATCTGCCAAGTCTAAATGCATGGTCGAACTGTGGATGCCTTGGAGGCACTCACGAGGCATCAATATAAGTCCTGCGCTCAAGAAGAGAATCAACATTCGGCGCAGGCTGTAAATAACATACGTCCTTTAGCGTGACTGTCCAACTTTTGATATGAAGAGAACTGAATACGCACAGCTGGCAACTGCAAGAGCTACACCTGTGAGAAGTCCAGCTAGGACGATAGAAGCAACCGCATAGGATGCGCGCGGGATGATACAGGATTTCACGACGTCCTCTCGAAAAGTAGTAAATTTATGCGGAGACAGAGCAGGCTCCTAAAACCATCCCCTCGAGTGGATAGAGGAGGCTTCATATCGTTTGGCCATGGCACGTAGCACAAGTACAAAATTTCGGAACAATAATAAGTAGATAATTTCCTTTTATAATATTACCGACGCACGGTCAACGGTAACCAGGTTAGTAGCCGCAGGCTAACCTTCATTTTCAATGCGCTCTAGCGCTTTGCTAGCGCTACTTGCCTCGCTCACCATATGAGTTCCCGGGCGTTAGTGTGCCTGCCACGTGCACGGGGCCGCTCAATGGTGTGGATCTGGATGTCGTCCATATGCAGCACTTCGAAGCTCCTACTCGAATACCTGTGAGCTTCGAAGCAAACACCATTTTGCCGCTATCCCAATGTCTGAGCGCCCCCCGTTTTCTGCCCGTGAGGTACGTTGGCCCATGCACTCTTCGATGGCCCTGATGCATTGATCTGACTTGGATCTGACAAATCCTGAAAGATCTTCCACACAACTAACACGCCTGGTAATGCTCAAGTCACCAATGTCGGTGGTAACTACCACGATGTCAGCAACATACAACAGATAACACATGAGCAGCGTAAGTTCCGACTTGATCACTTCTGAGTGTTTCCGACTCACTTTGCTGCATCAATATAGAAAAGGAGGTCTCGATGGTTGTCTGCCCCGGATAGCTCCAGCAACTACCATGCAGCGCGAGAGGAGCATCACGCCGATACAGGCACCTGGTTCATCGAGGGAGAGTCTTTCGTCAAATGGAAAGAGACACCGGATTCGGCATTGTGGGTATACGGTACTCGTGAGTTTTTGCGTCGAGATCTATCAGTCTCTCGGCTTATCGTATCCCGTACAGCGGGTTGCGGCAAAACAATCATATGGTGAGCCTAAACCGCGCATCTTTGAAGATGAATGGGCCGAACATCTGTGGTCTTTAGCTCAACCGTCATCGATGAGATCCTCAATTACTGTGCAGGAAAATCCACCCATGCCTGCGCCTACTTCTTTTTCGACAACAAAAGTGGACAAAGTGATCTGTCCTCACACAACCACTTAATTCGTTCGATCATCCGACAGCTCTCCCATCAATATGGTGGTGTTCCCGCGTCGTTAATGGAGATCTACGGCGGCGGGCACCAGGAACCGTCCATCGCTTCCCTTCAGCTCACCCTTCGACGAATCATCGAAGGATTCGAACACGTGTACATCGTCGTAGACGCCCTCGACGAATGCACCGACAGGAAAAAGGTGCTGGCGTGGATCGAAGAGCTCATGCAGTGGAACGGCGGCAAACTTCATATTTTTCTTTCAAGCCGACCAGAGACCGACATCAAGAAGAAGTTTCGCTCGATGGCAAATTTAGTCCACTTTTCCCTGGCAGGGAGCCCTATAAATAAGGATATCGAGATTTGTATTGATGCGATGCTCCTTGAGATGGACATGTGGGACGATGAAACTCGGGCGCATGTCAGAGACGTGTTGATTAGAGGTGCACAGGGAATGTGCGTTGCAGGTCTACACATTTTCATTGATTCGCTAATAAGTCGGCAGGTTCCAATGGGTCGCTTTACGGATCGTAGAGCTATTAAAATGCCGCACTCGAAGATCAGTGGAGGCGCAGCTGAAGACAGTGCCCAAAGGCTTGGATGCAACATACGAGAAAATGCTATTGAGCAGCAGCAATCCGGATGACCTGAAACAACTCCTTATGTGGTTGGCGTTCTCTCAGCACGATCTGAGGGCCGAAGAACTTGCAGACGTCATTGCGGTGGACTTCTCGACAGATCTGCCATCATTTGATCCAGGTCTTCGATTTTTTAGAGCAACAGATGTGCTCGAAATGTGCTGCGGCTTTGTTACGGAGAATGTGGATACGGAATTTGTCACACTGGTCCACCAGTCCGTCAAGGACTATCTTATTTCGGCGCGCATCAAAGGCGGAGGAGCGTCTTATTTTAGCTTCGACGAGACGCTTGCTCAGACAGTGATCGCTCAGACCTGTCTGGCCTACGTTCTGCACCTCGGGATCTTTCCGTCTATGGATGAATCCGTCATCCAGGCTTTCCCATTGGCTGCATATGCCGCCAGACATTGGATAACCCACATGCGGTTGGGCCGTGTGGATGACGGGCATGTTTCGCGCATGTCAGATCGCCTGTGGTCACCGGATGACACTGCCTTGATTAACTGTATTCGCTTAGCTGATCCAGACCAGCATCCCTCAAATTGCGACATGACTCATGGAGAGGCATTTGGTGATATCGCCTCCCCTCTATATTATGCGTCGTCACACGGTTTGGAGAACGCAGTGCGGCGGCTTCTGCAACGTGGAGTCGACGTGGGAGCGCCAGGAGGAAAGTACGGAAATGCTCTGCAAGCGGCATCATACCACGGTCACGATGGAGTCGTCGGGTTACTGCTTGACCGCGGGGCATATGTACACGACCGAGGAGGAGAGTACGGCAGTGCGCTGATAGCCGCATCACACGAAGGCCATACTGGAGTCGTACAACTGCTTCTCGATCGACGTGCCGCACATGTGAACGGCCAGAAAGTAACATACGGCAGCGCACTGCAAGCCGCAGCGTACGGTGGCGAAGTTAAGATCGTCCAGCTACTTCTTAACCACGGAGCCAATGTTCATGCCCAAGGAGGAGCGTACGGAAACGCATTACAGGCTGCATCATTCATGGGCCACGTCGAAGTCGTCCAGATACTGCTGGACCATGGCGCATATGTGAACGCCCAAGGAGGACAGTTCGGGAACGCCCTAACAGCCGCCTCATACGAAGGCCACGAATCAATCGTCAGGTTGCTGCTCGAGAAGGGCGCAAATGTAAACGCGGTAGGGGAGCCTTACGATACGGCCCTTGCAGCCGCATGCACTGGATGCCACGCCAAGATTGTTCAGTTGCTGGTCCTGAACGATGCAGACATGCAAGAGCAAGGAACGCGAGCATTGAAAATTGCACGCAGGGCAGAAATAGGCTCTCGAATCGGACATGCGCACAGAAAGATATTATCACAGGAAGATCGTGATGCTACGGTGCAGTTATTGCTCGACAGCGGAGCAATTGCAGAGGACGAAGCCGAGGAAGATAGCGAGGACACAGGCAGAGTGACCATCGAAGAAGTCGAAGAATAAAGGGGTTGGCACAACGCAGAAGGAGAATCCACGCTCACTATCCGCCCAGCGTTTCAGCCCTCCATAGTTATAATACTATAGACACTGGAATGTATATATATAAATGGCACCAGTGGGACTATACATGCGATCCCTCGTGCCATTTTATCCCCCCAATGGGTACGGAGGTTGAATAATATCATATCGACCCTCACGGAGGGGCCCGCGACGGTATCGGCAAACATATTCCAGAGTGTTCACTAGAGCCGTGTTCGATTTGGATCGACCTTTATCCCATCAACGACCTTTCCGAGCAATACGGTCCGGAATACCCTCCAGATCCTCCCTCTATATTCCTCAATCTCCGGTTAGAGTCCAAGGAGGCGGCGAGTTTGGAGCAGCTTTCTTAGAATCAACTAAGAGCATTTAAACGACTGGACTTATGCTCTTCCAAAATACTGTTTCCCTCAAAATAAATCCGACCTAATGATATTTTATCAAAGAGCCACATAGGTGATGCAGAGGTGTAGAAACTCGTGTGAAAGGCTCGAGCAAGGTAGAAGTTCAGTATGGAGCATAGGAACATGTGCTTGATGAAGTGAAGTTCGGACCGCTGTTAGTTGATGCTACCTCACGGTCGTGTGCCCAGCTCACAGACCCATCAATGCGTCTGGACAATGCCCCGCCATCCATTCCCGATCCCGAGGTATGAAATTCAGCTTGAACTGCAGACCAGACTCCAAGCTAAGTAGAGGAAAAGCGCGGCGAGCCTACATCTAGTCTCTCCTAGAAACACTACATGACTCTTACCCCGTTGTCTGTATTCTGTTTTTAAGCTCTGTATTTCGTTGGTGGGTCCAAAGGTAGGCTATGAGCACGAGTACTGCGAATTGCAGAAATGGGCTCTCGAATCGGATATCCGTACGAGATATCACAGGAAGATCGTGATGAGACGGTGCGGGCACTGTTTGAGAATGGGGAAGTCGCAGGGGAAGAGGGCAGCAGTAGCGAAGCCGAGGAAGGCAAAGGAAGGCAAAGAAGAAACCTGAAGACACTGGAAGGGAGAGTTCTGAAGAAGACGACGAGGATAATGGTTGATACACAGTAGAGGAAGAATGAACTCCCGAAGATGAACTATAGGGTAGATGCCATAGCGATTGCGCGCGTAGATGACTATGCAAATGTTATTGACGATTCTAGATGCTTTCGATGCAATTGCGCAAGCGAGACAGGACTGAGTGTACACGTGTGGCGGCGAAAATTCACTAAAGCAAAATTAGAGTTGATCATGAACCATGTGCTGAGTTCGAGTCGAGCTCGGCGACACGGGATCAATGCGGACATGGGCGTTAACATTCACTTTCCCCCATCTTCCTTGCACACAACAATCCTGAAGTGCTGCTCTGCGTCTCGGGTGGACAGCAAATGAGTCTCTCGGATCCGCTTACAATCAAGCTCGTTATCGTTGGCGATTCCGGTTGTGGAAAGACCAGTCTTCGGGGCCAGGTCAGTCGGAATCTCTCTTCTTTCATCTATTGACCTGGGGTCTATCGGGAACTGCAGCAAGCAAGTGGAAAGCTTTTGTGGAACTATTCGTGTTTCCTGTTGGCATTCATGTTATCCAGTCAAATGCATCATCATCTTGTTCTTCTGTCGCACAGCCAGAATCTTGCGCTAACTTTGTGCTTTCCGCAGTACATCGCGGGTCGCTTCTCAACTGGCTACCGGGCCACTATTGGCGCGGATTTTATCACCA